>JAQQSU010004625.1:0-14028 GCA_028627135.1 Pseudochirops cupreus
CGAGCTGACTTTAGTGGGAAGTATCTTTGTGTGCGTTTTGGAGTTCCAGGATTGGTTTAGAGTCCTATTTTATGGGTATTTGGGGGTGGCTATGTGAGAGCTGCGATATGTTGCTACTGCTACGCCACCATCTTGGCTCCGCCCCCTCAGTCATTTAATCTCTTGTCCTTTTTCCTCATATGAAATATGGAAGACAGACTAGACTAGATTCACTATTTCTTCCATCAGTACTGTGCCAAACCCAGCTAAAAGCTGCCCTTGAGAACCCACTCAAATATTTTGCATGAATATTTGCACCTCAGAAATTAGCAAAAACTCTATAAAAGGTGCTTGATTTATTATTCTGTTTATTGCTTAGACTTAAGAAAGTCTTACAGTCATATGCAAGGTCTTTGTTTTCAGTGTTAAGAAAGGAGTAAATGAAAATCACTCTTTCTTAAAAACACCTTGAACTTTGCTGGCTGTCTGAGATTCTTGCTTTCTGTTTTATCTCTATGTGAATGCCAATTTCTTCCTACTGAAATCAGAGTGAGAAAGAGAGAGAGAGAAAGAGAGAAAGAGAGAGAGAAAGAGAGAGAGAGAGGGAGAGAGAACAAATACAACTAAACATATATTAAGCACTCACTATGACCCAGACACTATGCTAAGGGATGAAAATACAATTAGAAGCAAGCAAAATAGTCCTGACCTCAAGAAGTTTACATTCTAATGGGGTAAAAAACAGCATACAAAGGAGAAAAGGAGTGGCAGAGCTTGGTTTGTAGCTGGTATATGGAAAGTGAGATGGAAGCCTGGTTCATGGAAAAATAAGCAAAAACTCTGAAAAGACAGTGCAGGCTGGGTCCAGTGCCAGAGTAGTAAATGCTTCCAGAAGGGATGATAGAGACAGCATGATTTGGAGCTGGTGGCAGGCTTACCTCAAATGCCACCTGTTTCGTGAAGTATTCTCTATTTCCCTACAAGAAAGTAATTACTCTCCTCTTTTATTCCTGCAACTTTATACCAATCATATACATGTTCTTTTGTCACACAGGACTTGGTACTACAATATAAGTGCACCTATCACTTCTCCTCTGGATTATAAACTCACTAAGGACAATGTCCATGTCCTATATCCTTCATATCCCTTATGTCTAGCACCTAGTACTGTGAGTTATGCACAACAGCAGTTCAATAACTATTTGCTGACTTGCTGACAGGGCACTGAGAGATCCTGGGATCTTGGGTCATCCTTGTCCCCCAGTCAGCCACTTAAAATTTTGACATTTAAACATTCTTACTTCATCTCTTCCTGATGCTTGCTTCATGTCAAAGCTTGTCACTTCATTGAAGCCAGAGTGTGTCATTCCTTTTAGCTCTGCCTGTCAGCTCTGGAGAGTGCTTGACATCCACAGCTGTGGGATCAGAAGTGCCCTGGAAGCTGCCACCTCTCCAATTGAGAGCAGAACCACCTGGATCTGCTTGGACTGGGGTTTGCTCAACTGAACAATCTAGCAGGGATTTCCTATCAAGTTATTGTCTTGTTAGTGTGTGACATTTTTCTGTCTCCTATACTTCTGTGTCGAAGCATTATCCTCTTCCAAAATTATACATACAATATGTATATCTATCTTTAATATAGGTATATATGCACGTGCGCGCGCGCACACACACACACACACACACACACACACACACACACACACCCAGGAAGGTTAAACAGTGTTAATTAGCAACTTAACTTAAAAGAAAGACAATCTCTTAAGTGTGATTTTGTGAGAGAAGGGGAATTCTTTTAAATAACCTAATCAGTTTTGACTATTATGGTGTCCTGTAATGCATACCAAAAGTAGCATTGATTTTGGAGTCTAAGCACCAGGATTCAAATCCTGTCTTTGACAAATATTTATAATCTTCTTACCTATGTACAAGGGATAGAGACTGGACTTTTGATTATCTTGATACTGAGACCTCCCTTGTGGAAACTCCCTCTTACTAGTACAAACTGACAACATCTCTTTAATTTATCATTTTGGAGACTTGTCTGTAGCACTGAGATGTTGTCAGTCAAAAAGCATTTATTAAGTGCTTACTAGATCTCAGCGACTGTGCTAACCTCTGGGAATACCAAGATAGAAAGAAAACAATCCCTTAACTCAACAAGTAAGGGGGGCCAGAAAATGGAGAAAAGGAAGTATTCTAGGCATGAGTGTGAACACGGGCTCTATGATAAGTGTACTAAATGATTAAATATGTTAGAGCACAGGTGCGAATCCTTTTATTTAGAGGATTTATTCAGTTAAGTTTGGATTCAGTCAAAGAGCTACACTTGAGGACACAGAGGGCCACATAAGGTCTCAAGATTGCCGGTTTCCAACTCCTGTACTAGAGCTTCCCTTTTTCACACAGCAATCAGGCAATGTAGTAGCACAACAACTAGCTGATCAGAGTTTATTCCCAGGACTGCTTGACATACCAGAGATCCTTTGCAAAGTAAGGTGAATTCAGAGATGCCTACAACTGTTGAAACCAATCTTGACCAGCTCAAAGAGGGAAGCAAACATCTTGCTTCTTAACTTATCCAAAGAAAAACAAACATCTGCTTTTTGATTTATTGTGTTTACAAGTATCTTCATATTTCCCTACTTCCTGCCTGACTTTCCAATTTTGTGTTTCTCCCTTAATGCCCACTTGGCCATAAATACCACAAAAAGTCATAAATTCCTTAAATATGTATAAATATCTCATTCTTTTCCCACTCCCCTTTGAGCAGTTGAGAACTTGTCTCTGCTCCAGCTTGCAAGCATCTCATACAACTGTAATGCCATGCACCAGCAGATTCCCAAAAGAATGCTACTGTGAACAGCTTTTAAGGTTCTGATTACACAGTATAGTGAATACTCCATTTATTCCATTACAAATCAAGGCAAACATTCACAAAAAATCACAATATAATGTCCACAACATTATATCTTATCACAGAATATCACAATATAGTGTTCACAACAGCTTAACATTAGAATGGCACATACTTTCCACTACAGTGGCCACAATATTTACAACAAAGAACAAAAGAATAATCACTTGGTTTCCCTAAGGGGGAAACTCTCCCTACTTAATCATTCAATCAGTTCACAATACAATAATCAATACTTAATCATTCAATCAATTCACAATACAATAATCAATCTTCCACTCATGGGGCAACCATAGGTTAACTTAATGAGTCACTTACCTAGCAATCAGTCACTAAATACAATTGTTAGAAAACCACACAAACCCTCCATCCCTCGGTGTCCAGCAAACTTCAACTTCATCAAGCATCCTATATCTGAGGAGAGGCCTTTTCTTCATCTTGACTCGGGGTGGTCTCTCAGATTCCCTGGATCCCCCTTCCATGGTCCCAGCTCCTACCTGAATCCACCAGTCACCTGGATTCAGAGGCAGACAGCTCCCATGTCCTTGTCTAGTCCTCCAGGCAGTTCCTGTTACACACTGAAGTTCACAGGGTCCAGCACATCTCAAAACCTTCACCACTTCTGTGTCCAGGAGCTCAAGGATCAACCAAGCCATGAACAAACAAAGTCTTATCCTGGTCATGCTTCTTCAGTCCTCCAGCAGTTCAGCTGGCCCTAGGACCCAGGAGAAATCTTGGCCTTCCAGGTGGCCTTTCCTAGATTCTTGTCTCTTAGAAAACTCCATCTCAGTTCTTAGTCCAGTAGCCCAGCTCCCAGATGCTAGGACAATTCTGCTCCCTCCACCAGGAGCCACCGGGAGGAAAATCCCTGATTCTGATTCTCTGTCTCTGGAATTCTTCTTATGTACACACACACTGGCCTCCTGTCTCAGCCAACCCTCTCCTGCCATGTCAGCAACAGACAACAGAGTTCATGCCCTTTGTTCACACAGGAGACAGAGTTCTTACCTTCTGCCTCTCTCAAGAGGTACTTAGCCCTAAGTTACCAAGGGCTAAATATCTGTCAGCAGTTCTCAACCTGTGGGTTATGTTCAATTTGTAACAATGAAAATACATCCTGCATATCAGATATTTACATTATGATTCGTAACAGTAGCAGAATTACAGTTATGAAGTAGCAACGAAAATAATTTTATGGTTGGGAGTCACCAAAACATGAGGAACTGTATTAAATGGTCAAGGCATTAGGAAGGTTGAGAACCACTGTGCTAAACTGATTACTGTTACAATAAATGCTGTTATTATATTTGTAAATGGTGATCAGACTCTGACTCATTCCAGGTCCCCCTTTTGGGGACCTGGGGTTCCTTCCATTTTAGCAGTTAACAAGGAATTTCTATTTTGACAGGGGACAACAAGAGAAGATATACAGAGTAAAAGGCTGCAAGTCTGTGTGACTGGGAAGATAATAGCACTTTCCTCAATTATGACAAAATTAAGAAGAGTAGATAGATTGGAGGGAAAATAAAATTCTCTGGTTTTGATATTGAATTTGAGATGCCTATGAGACATACATAGTATATATATATGTATTTGTATGTGCATGTATACATACATATATCTGTATATATACACATACAAAAATATGTATATAAATCATCACCATAGAGGTAGTAATTATACCCACTGAGATTGATGAGAAACCCAAGTGAGCATAGCAAGAGAAGAGAGCTCAATGCAGTGTCTTAGGGGAGACCCATGTATAATGGTAATGGAATTTAAAGATCCCCTTGTATTGGCTTGGTTTTG
Organism: Pseudochirops cupreus; assembly: GCA_028627135.1. Lineage (NCBI taxonomy): Eukaryota > Metazoa > Chordata > Mammalia > Diprotodontia > Pseudocheiridae > Pseudochirops > Pseudochirops cupreus. Next base: position 4,706 of record JAQQSU010004625.1, read on the forward strand.
GGGTTAAGACCCAGAGCTTGTGGACCCTACAGTGGGATGGACTTGTTGACATGAGAAGAGGGGGCTGAACTGGGAGGAACTGGTGCCCTGTATAGGGAAAGGCCCAAGCAGAGAGAGACCAGAAGAACTTTTGGGAGCAGCATTGTGGAGGCAGAGAGAGACAGAGAATTTCCAGGGGCCAGAGCTGCTGAGAGAGAGAGAGAACTGCCTGCAGAAGCCGCCCAGACTGCTGAGGTCCAGTTGGAGCTTCCAGGACTTTTGAGAACTGCCACCCAGAGCTGCTGAGAACTGAGAAGGCATGATTGTGGTGCCCATATTTTGTCTGTCTATTTTGATGTTACTTTGTCAGAGTTGTTTGCTGGTAGAGGCCTCAGACCTTGTTTGGCCTAGATTGATTTCATAGGCAGAAGGTAAATTGAAGAGGATGCTAGCAGTGTGCATAAATGTTGTGGTGTCTTTGTTAAGCTTTGTCTTCCCAGGAATAGAAACTGCTGAGAACTTGCCTCAGGTCAAGCTGAAGAAAAGACCTCTCCTTGGGTATTGAATGCTGGGATGATATTGTAGGCTAGTTGTGACCTAGGGGTGGATGGCCTTTGTGCTCCGTGACTGACCGAATGAATGCACTTTATGACTGGAAACTAATCTCCAATTGAGACTATCCAGGGGTAGAGTACTTTGACTTTTGTATTTTGTGACTGAATTGAGGACATAAGACTTTGTGATTGACTTACTAAATGATTGAGTTAAGCTGTATTTTGATTTTCTCTTTTCTATTAATGTTTTGCCTTAATTTGTTACTGAATAAAAAGGGGAGTTACTATGCTAGTAATCTGAACCTTGGAAGTTGCTTGTGCTTGGGGGTACACCATGGTTTATGCTCATAATCTAGAGACAAAGTTAAAAGTCTTGCCCAGGGTCATGCATTTAGTATATGTCAGAAGTGGAATGTGAACCTAGATCTTCCTGGCTCTATGAACCACATCATATTGCCTTAAAAAGAAATTTGCAGGGCAGCTAGGTGGAGCAGGGAATAGAGCATGTCCCTGGAGTCAGGAGGACCTGAGTTCAACAAATCTGGCCTCAGACAACACAAAAACTAGCCACGTGACTTTGGGCAAGTAAGTCACTTAACTGCTACTGCCCTACCTTCCCCCCTCCAAAAAGCAGAAAGAAAGAAAGGAAGGAAGGAAGGAAGGAAGGAAGGAAGGAAGGAAGGAAGGAAGGAAGGAAGGAAGGAAAGGAAATTTGCCAAGTGATTAGATATTGGGTTTTTGTGGTGAGAGAGATTAAAGAGTCAATAATGACTCTGAGGTTGGAAACCTGAGTGACTGGAAGAATGGTGGCACCTTAGCAAAAATAGAGAAGTTAGGAAGAGGGGTAGGCTTACAGAAAAAGACAGTTTTGTTTTATTCATGTCTAGTTGGAGATGACTGTGGGTTATCCAGGTGAAGAAACCAAGCTACCAGTAATTAAGCCATAAAAGGTATTGTTTAATCTAGTAGTGAAAAAAACAAAAAGAAATGCTTCCTTGAATGTAACATTGACTTAAGAAAGCAACACATTAACATTGTCTATCTTGTGTTTGTAATTATTTTCTCAAACATTTCCCAATTACATTTTAATCTCCTTCCAGCCCAAAATGGAGAGTTTTGACCTTGTATGAAGGTGAATTTGACAACCCTGGGGCAAGTAGGGATATTTACCTTAGATTAAAAAAAAAACAAAAACAAAAAACTGGGGATGGCCAGGATATGATAGCATCAACTGTCTGAAGGATTGTCAAGTGGAACATGCATTGCATTGGTGTGCCTTGTTCACCGTGGTTGAAAGTTGAAGAGAGGCAAATTTAGGCTTGAACTAAGGAAAAACTTCCTGAAATTACAGAAGTTCAAAAGCAAAATGGGCTTTTTATTTTACTGAAGATAATGGATTTTCTTCTCCAAAAGCTACATAACTACTTATTTCATTTGTTGTAGAAGACATTGTAATTTAGATCTAGATGGCCAAATAAATGCTAAATGCTTCCTGAATGAATTAAAGGGTTTTTGTGGATATTTTAAACTCTGGAATTCTTCAAACCTTTGAAAAAAGAACTGACTTTATCTTTCCTTGAAAAAATTAATATGCCTGCCTCTAAAACTAATTCCCTCTCACTGTCTCTATTTTTGTCTCTCCTTTCTCAGTCAGTTACTGAATATTTTTTATTCTACACGCAAAAACCACTTAGATTTGTCCTGTAGGCTCATCAGGTATTTCACCACAAGCATAAGACTTCACACATCAGCACATGGAGAGGGGGAAAGATAAGTCATTTTAGCTCAGTCACAGGAACACAAAGCAAGTTCTTCCAGCAGAATTCCAAGCAACAGATAGGTTTAAAAGTAGTCGGCCCGAGTGAGGATGCGCGGCCCGCAAGGCTCTAGACTCCAGGGCTCTCCTCCCTCTCGGCCCCAGCTCCCCATCGGCCCGGATTCCCAGACCCCGGCCGGGGCGCCTCGCCCTCCTCCTCTTGGCCGGGAGATGGCGGCCTGGCGCCCGTAGCCCTCCGGCTAAGCCACCCCTTCTGAGCGCCTGCTCCCCACACCCCGCCCCGGAACCCTCTGCCGACCCGCCCCTACTCCCTGCGCCTCCATGCCCCCCTCGTACCTCGTCCCTTTCTAACGTCTGAGGTCCGCCAGGGCCCGGCACAGATAGGGCACCATGGGCGAGCACGGGGCTCACATCATCACGGTCGCTACGGCCACGGATGACCAGCGCTCCCATCTTCGCAGTGTTAGCGCAGGCCAGCAGATGGCAGTCGGGAGGCCCGCCCCTCTGCACGTGGCCAAGGTTCTTGCAGAACCCAGCCCAACCTTTTATGGCTTCCTCTGGAGGCCGTCTGATGAAATCTTCACTTTCCTGAATCTTTTGCCACAGCGACACTGCTCGTCTAAAGCCGTGCCTCTTTCCATGAAAACTTTCATGGAGTGGTTTGCCATTTCCTTCTCACATTTTTACAGATGACGAACTGAGACAAATGGGGTTAACTGACTTGTCCAGGGCTACACAGCTACTAAGTGTCTGAGGCTACATACATTTGAACTCAGGAAGATGAGTCTTCCTGATTCTAAGACCCGTGCTAAAGGAGCGCGTACGCGTGCGCGCGCGCGCACACACACACACACACACACACACACACACACACACATGCACATTTGGATATTTGTTTATATGCATATAAACTATAGGTATGTGTATATGTATGTGAATACGTGTACAAAATTTCTTTGAGAATAATGAATCTTAAGTTTGATTTCTTTATATTTGCTTTCTTTTCTGTTTGAAAAATGCTTTATTTTGAAGAATTTACTGAGAAATTTTCTAATTTTTAATTCTCTAGTTCAATAGTTAAGAATTTTAAAGTGTAATTTTTAAACGATTTTGTTTAATTCCTAAACACTTACTTTTGTTAATCGTTAATTTTTATTGAAAATTCTCATTCCTAAGATTTAAATATATGGATACTCCTTTTCCAAATGCAAATCACACTTTCTCCATGTATTAGTAAATGGTAGTCATTGAATACTGTGGTTGAAAATTCCATTGGTCACTGGCTGGACTTCTAGTGATAAGACTTTGTCTTTAGCTAGATTGGTGATAAGACTTTGCACCTAGCTGAGTGTTGACAAGATTCATAGCCTGTAACTGAGCCTACATTTATAGTTTTTCTAGCTTGGTAGACCTCCCAGAATTTGTGCTACACCTGTTATAGCTTTTGTGACCTCCTAGTCATCTTGATGCTATGATAAAGCGCCAGAAAAAGACTTCAGTGGATGTAACATAAATATTACAAGGAAACAAATATAATGCATTATAAAAGAACTGAACTATAGTTAGATCATCTTTTTTTTTCTTTTGATGTATTACTTCTTATTTACTGCAAATACACATAATTGAATGCCTTATATTATGATGGTGAATATGTGGGTGGTGTGTATGTATGCATTTGTGTGTGTATATGTATCACTAAAAATGATTATTATGATTGTATTTAACTAATTGGTGTTCTTGACGTGTCTTCCTAATTCCTAATCCAACATACTATCCATTTTGCCACCTAGTGGCCAAAATCAATTAATGAAAGTACAAAGATCTATTCATGAAATAATCTTGATTTGTGTGAAACGGTTTTTTTTTCTTCTGGGTGCTATGGTCATTAAAACCTGGGAAAAGTCACTTGTAGTCTGCTGATTGTTTCATATATTATTATACTGATGAAACAGGTTAAAATGAACTTGAAGTGTAAATTTATAAGAGATGGAGATTTTGTATTGGAATGCATTATTGCTCTCTGATGCCATCAAAGTAGATACCCCAGAGAGTTATAACAATACTAGTTCAAACACACTCTCTTAACCTATGTAATTCGTGTCCATATTTTCTTGTTCAGGTTCTGCCTAACATGCTGAACTTTTTCTAGGGCTTTTAAGTTTTGTTAAGGACCAGTGCAACACTGGGATGGTCCATCCCTATCTTTCCCTATCTGTACCTGATTGAGCTACTTCCTTTTGGCAATCATATATTTCATTGATGATATTCTTTATGTCCTGGATTCTTGAAGGTTATAACAGAAGACCATATGTGCTGGCAAGTGTTTCTACCATGCTAGAAAGATTATGTCTGATTTTTGAGACCCAGTGTGTAAAGTAAGTGAATTTGACTAAATGTTTTTTTTAATTCTTCTGCAACTCAATAACTTCTGTCCAAAGAAAAGCATAAAGAGGCTCATCACCAGTGGGCTGTCCTCCAGGTGATTTTTTTTTATCTTTGCATTGCATGAAATTAAAGAAAAAGACAAATTGTCCCTCAGCTCTATGCTTCCTCCTTTTGCAGTGACAGTAGCATAACCACTTCAAAATGTCAACAACTATTTTTATTCTATATGTGAAATCCATATTGAAGGCCAATGGATTTATGGGAACTGAAACATCAATTCTGACATTATAGCTATAAGAAAAAACAGAAAGTAAAGGGAATTTTTCAACAAAAGGATTTTTTAAAAAGAGAATAGAATATGATCAAGTAACCTTTGCACCTAAGCTTAGTGTAGGAGTTCTTAAAAAGAGATAGAGATAATTAGAAATATAAAATAGCTCATTTTGATTACATGGAATTGAAAAGATTTTACATGAATGGAAGTATTAATGTGGCTAGGGCAAGAAAGTTAAATGGGAGGAAAAATTCTTTCTTAACATCAAATATCTCTGATAACCTTCTGATAGTGAAGGTCTAGAAGTATCTAACAAAAATTTATAAAATTAGCCATTTCCCAATAGAAAAATGATCAAAGGATATGAACAAATAGGTCTCAAAAACATAATTGCATGCTCTAATAATCCAAAGAAATCTTAGATTTCACCTCCTAACTAGCAAATGCACAAAAATTGCACAATGTGAAAGTAGTCAATGTAGGAGGAGTTGTTGAAAGAGTGAACTGATCTTAACATTATGAATTCCAAACAATTTGGAATTATTTAAGAAAGCTGCTACAGTTTAGAGATTTTACTACTAGGCATATGCCTTAATGGTGTTAATGACACACAAAAATAGGTTCATACACACCAAAATCATTGTAACAGCTCTTCTTCTTCTTTTTTTTAGCAGAAAGAAAACAAAAAACAACAACTAAAACCTGAGAATGAAGTTCAGCAGGGGAATAGCTAAACAAATTGTGGTACATTAATATAATGCAGGGCAATTAGGTGGCACAGGGGATAGAGTGCTGGGCCTGGACTCAGGAAGATCTTCCTGACTTCAAATTTGCTTTCAGACACTTAATAGCTGGGTCATCCTGGGCAAGTCACTTAACCCTGTTTGTCTCAGTTTCCTCATTTGCATAATCAGCTGGAAAAGAAAATGGCAAAGCAGCCCGGTATCTTTGCCAAGAAAACCCAAAATGGCATCATGAAGAGTCAAAAAGCCTGACTGAACAACAATAATAGCAAAAGTAATGCAGCATTATTATGCTTGAAGAAGTTATGAATATTGTATATTACTTTACGTATATGATATATACATACATATCTACATACAAACATATGTGCGTATACACAGACATACATATATAAAGTTGTAGAAGTTTGCAAAACCTCTAATCCAAGTAGTAAAGCAACCCTTTTGTTTACAGATAACTTGATTTTACAACTCTTTAATACAATATATTTGTTTCACTAGAATATTTGGAAAATATTAATGCCTATATTAATTTATTTTAGCTATTGTTTTGAACATAGGGATGATTGATTTCAAATTCTACATCATGGTAATAGCAAGCATTTGTATATCATCCATGAAAATTAATCAAATTCTCAAACTGCTACTCTATTTCCTAAGTGTAGGCCATTTAGTCTGTATTCTATCTGAGTTTTTTTTCATACTGTAGGCAAAAGAAATAGAAAAAAGAAGGAAAGAAAGAAAAAACAAAAAAATAAAATAAAGCAAAGAAAGGAAGGAAGGACAAAGGAAAGAAGAAAAGAAAAAAGGAAAAAAGGAAGGAAGGAAGGAAGGAAGGAAAGAAGGAAGGAAGGAAGAAAGGAAGGAAGGAAGGAAAGAAGGAAGGAAGAAAAGCATTGAAGAAAATTTACCCAGAAAAGTGTGCTGCAGAAAATTTTAAATGAAACTAATGATGTAAAAATAATTCTTAGCAGAATTCTCAGGAGACTAGAATAGAAAAAAATCAATCGTACAAAGTAAAAATAAGACACCATCAGATATTTTCCTACTAACCTCTGTACCTCGTTCTTAGGGCTTGACCTATTTAACTTTGACTATCATAGCCTAGAAATAAACTCACAAGAAATACAAGTACATCAGTAAAAAAATAATAGTAGTAATAATAAGGTTCATGTTCCAAATTAAGGTGAATAAAAGAGGAAGATATATATGAAATAAAATAGGAAGCTAGGAAAAGAAATCTATCTGCCTATCTATCATCTGTCTATCTGTCTATCTGTTTGTATTGGAGAATTAAAAAGAAAACTAAGGCACCAAAGAAAGTAATGGTTGCATGAGTGGCTGAGCTGGGGCAGAGAGCTGGTGAGTGCACTCGTGGAACACTGTTTAGTTTGTGATGTCATATCTTAGGAAAGGTGCCAAATGACTTCAACCTGAATTGTAGAGGAATCAGAGGAACTTGCTTTAAGAAGGTTGTCTGAAGAAATATGTGAATTCAGATTGGAAAAGAGACTTATGGGAGCATAACAACTTTCTTCAACCATTTGAAAGGCTTTGATGTGGAGGGAAAAAAATAGTTTTGTTCCATTTGGTCCTATCGGGCAAATCTAGCAATAATGGAGAGGTTTTGCAAATACATAGAAAACATCACCGTGTTTAGAGTTGACCCATTCTGCAACAGGTACCAGTTCTCTGTCACTAGAATGTTTCAAGCAGAGACACTGTAGGAGGGCTTTTTGGTCAGGTACACATAGATTGAACTAGATGACCTCTGAGGCCTGTACTTATTTTGAGGTTCTGTGATTAGGTAAATAAACTTTCTTTGCCATAGCATCGAGAGTTACCAGAATATACAAAGTTGTTATTGTTTAGCCATTTCATTTGTGTCTGATGCCATTTGGGTTTTCTTGACAAAGATTCTAGAGTGGTTTGCCGTTTCTTATAGTATTCAACAGCAAAAAAAGTAGGATGGAGTTTGGTATCAAGCAGTTAAGTACAGTCAAATGGGAATTCGCTAAAATAGCAAATGCTATGAAGTAGTCGCATTATTTGAATTCACGTTGCATATTTATATTGAGCTGAAACAATTTACCATATTTTATATAATTGTAAGTTTGGATATTGTGGATTCAAATATATAAGAACACTCTAGGGCAGTGGTTCTCAACCTTTCTAATGCCATGACCCTTTAATAGTTGTATGCAGGTATGTCTGTATGTGGGTGGACCTACCTGGAGACAGATAGAGGACGTTCCTAAGACCATTGGAAATATATGTTTTCAGATGGTCTTAGGGGACCCCTGTGACTCCTGTATAAGGGTCATTGGACCCCAAAGGGGTCACGAACCACAGGTTGAGAACTGCTGTTCTAGGGGATTCTTCATTCACACTAATCAGGGCTTAGGGATACTTTAATTTCATTTTTCTACCCATGCCATGCTGCCTGGATTCTAACTCCAAGTATTCTGATTAGCAAACTAAACTCAGCAAACATCAGGATAATAGTAAATTCAAAGACGTAGTTATGATGTTGTTGGGACCAGAAAGAGTACTGGTTCATTTCACAACCAGCCCTTGTCCTATAGTAAAGTGAAAGCTGAGTGTTTTAGGTTAACTCACTGGTATAATGACCATGTGTCACAGGAACATTTCAAACATTTCAAGTAAATTCCATTTAATCAACTTACTTTGGTTTCTAGATCTCCATAATATTTTAAAAACTTAATAGAAATTTTGACATTTTGTAGGAAACTGCCAATCATTCTGTGCTACCTTTATTATGGGACAGCATTTAAGGGTCACGTTGAACACTTTTCTTTTGTTCTCTAAAATAGATTATTAATTTTTATACAATTAAGATTTCTTTTAGGCCTATGATATAACCAAATCTTACGAAAAGATTATTCTCGGTAAACATCTACTGAAATAATGGATCCTGAATAGAATGTAAATCATTTGGTTCCTAAGGAAAGCATTTCATAGAAAAAATGTACAATAAAGTAATTGGCATAAGTAAAGCTTTATCTTTCACTTAAAAAACTTAATTATATTTGACATTTAATTTTTCTCTACTGTTATTAGATTCAGGTTTTGTCACTATGTAGGATGTGATTTGTATAGCAAAAGGTTATGAGAATTTGAATTTTTGGAACTTAGCTATTTGTGAATTTCTTAATATATATGACCAATAAAAGAAAAATTATTCCTGAATATATTCTAAAACAGTGTGATATGTAAGTCATATTCATTATAAAGAAACAGAGGGGGGAGGATGAATCTTTCAACACAATAACTTATGAGTATGTAAATAGAGATAAAATAGGGAAAATATTCTCAATTGTGACCATTAAAAACTAATTTTTATCTATTGAACAAATAAATTATTTAGTAATGTAAATATTAATAAATCAATAACGTTTTAGAGTTGAAATCATGTGACTTCACTTTCTATTATTACCAAAATAATCAGATTTTATTGTCAAAGAAGAGGAAATTAAATTTAGTTGAAAGAGCATACCATAGATTACAAATTAGTCCCTTCTCTGTTACTCACATGACAAAAAAAAAGAAAATGCTGGATAGCTGTGGTTCACTTTGTTCATTTATAAAAC
>JAQQSU010004626.1:0-14028 GCA_028627135.1 Pseudochirops cupreus
ATTTTAGAGGGGAAGTGTCCTAGAGATCATTCATTTGAGCTCACTCATTTTACACATGCGAAAAAGTTGGAGTAACTTGCCCAAGATTTTGTAACTGGTTAATAGCAGAACTAGGAATAATCTAAGATTTCTGTCTCTTAATTTTGTCCGTTTCCTGCTACTTTATCTCTTCTGTCAGTGATCCTTGTTATCATTAGAGAACATAAAATATTTTTATTGGTAATTACTTTAATGAATGGTCTTAAGATCACTCAATATGAGGATTCACTGAAGGAATGATCAGAGAAGTTTTATGGGAGGCAATTAGCCATCTTTGCATATTTTCAAGACTTGCATCTTGTTTGCCTCAGTTTTCTCATGTGTAAAAAGACCTGGAGAAGGAAATGGCAAGCCAGCCCAGTATCTTTGCCAAGAAAACCCCAAATGGAGTCACAAAGAATAAAACACAACTGAAAAGCAGCAACTGCCTCTTAGACTAGGAATTTGAGTTATTCTTATTGACCTTAGAGGGCCAGTTTTGAAGTATTTAGCAGAAATTAGAGAGAGACAGCTATTTAGCATAGTGCAAGGAAGAAATCCTAATGATAATAATAACTATTTTAAAATCCAGGGGACTGCTTGAGAAAGTTGTGGGCTTCCCTCTCAGAGAGTTTCACGTGAATACTGAATGACTGTTATAGAGAGATGAATTGAGGACAGCCAGATTGGATTATATTGACACTCTAGCTCTAAGATCTTATGTCTCTGTGGGGGAAAAAAATGGTAACAAATGAATACGATTTAATGTCACATCTGAATTTGATCATTGAAAACTTTCCTTTACTTCTCTGTCTTCATATATTGTCCAGGATGACCAGATAACTTTTGAGGTCACTTAGGTAGCTGGATGTCACAGTGACATACTTGGAGTCAAGAAAAATGGAATCAGAATCCCAGAATTCTAACATTTATTAACTCTGTGGCCTTGGGTAAATCATATAACCTCTCTCAGCCTCAGTTTCCTCATCTATAACAAAGACGGTCATAACAACACCTACTTTACAGAGTCATTGCAGGATCAGTGGAAATAGCATGTAGAGTGCTTTGTAAACCTTACTTAGAGACTAGCTGTTAGGATTTAAGATTAAGAGAAATAAAACAAGTATTTTGTTAGGAATTACATTGAATCATGAAATGTGGCTCCATATTTTAGTACATGGCATGGAATTAGGTGACAAATTGACACTTTCCCTAAACACTTATTGAATAAATATGACAAGAAGCAATGCAAATAAAGCAGAGAAAGAGAGGGATGCTTCTCTAACAAGGGATTTTAGAGACAACTTCTAACTCGATGAGAAAGAGTCCCCAGTGAAGAGTTTCTGAGTCCTGTGTGTCTTTAAGGTAATTCACCCCCTACTTTCTATTAAACAACATTTTAAAGAAAAATCAACCCACACCCCAGAATGATTTTCCTGTTTCTACTCTACTTTCAATATATATTTTGACTCCTCATGTTAAATATATTTATAATTTATTAATATTACATATATATATATATATACAGATTATATATTTAAGTAAGGCACTCTGAATATTAAATTAAGTTTACATGATCCTTATTGATATAAAAATATAAATATTTTTAAAGCACTGTCCTAATAGACAAAATGTCATTTAATTTTTCGGTAAGCTGTATTTACATAAGAATTAGCTCACTTGAGTAAAGCACAACAAGTATCGGTGGAGAAGATCTATCATAACTGGAGACTTTTTTTCAGTTACACTTTATTTCATCATTTTTGCTTCTATATCTTTGGCTTTGAACTTTGATATTGCCATATTATTTTAGTACTACTAGTGCATTGCTAGTCCTGAGGGAGGCAGCATGGTAAAATGAGCTTAAGATGTAGATCCGACCTCATTTTGAACTTCAGACACGTGCGCACAAACGCACACCCAAATACAGAATATTTCCATACATACGGCAGAAAATAGAGCATTCTATTTGAAACTGAATTTCTGCTTTAAAAAAAAGAATATAAATTCTACATGTTACTTTCAAAACTGTCCTTCTTGTCTGTGCTTCCTTCTGAACTTCTTCTTGTCCTCTTCTGTACATTTTAACAAGTATTACAATGATCCTCTTGTTTTTGTCATCACTATTGCTTGCCTCTCTTCTCTCATTCCCTTCCCTTCTCAGTTAACACCAGGAAGCGAAATTAAACAAACAGTCTTGTAACACATAACTGTAGTTAAGCAAAACAAGTCCAGAACCAAAGCCAGGTCCAAAAATGTCTTTCTCTACACATTGTGTCCATTACCTCTATGTCATACCTTATTTGTTCTAAGTCCTCCAGAGACAAAGTTGGTCATAACTTTTATTACTGTTCTTAAGCCTTTTGAAGTTGTTTTCCTTTACATTTTGTCCTTGTATAAATTATCCTCATGCTTCAGCTTCTGCTTCCTTTAGCCTGGTTCCCTTCATACCATCCAGGATTCTCTGAAATCATCTTTTTCCTTATTTCCTCTGTGTCTTCTGCTTGATTCTCTACCTTCCATTGCATCAGGGCCGTGTGCTGTATCAGGTCTTCTTTCTTGCCAACATCTTTGTATCCTGCCTCTCAGTTTCCCCTAATAATTAAAGGTGATATCTCACCTTCTTATATTTTAAGATTTGAAGGGTCTTTGTTCTGGACCCCTTTTTAAATAAATGTGTCAGTTTTTAATTACAAAGGTCCTATCCTGTCAGTAACAGAGTGATGTCTTCTCATTCTATTCATGTGGACTATTATTCTTTTCTTCTCTGAGATTAATTGTTCTGATTGAAGCTGAGTTGCTGTGAATTATTGCATGTCCCTCATTGCATGTATTCTTACCCCATGTGTAACAATAATATTAATATTAGCAATTTGATGTTGCTTTAGTATTTAGTATTAAATAATATTGACATCATTAATAGCATTTATATAGCAATTTGAAGTTTGCAGAATACTTTACATATTTTATCTCCCTTGATCCCCATGATAGTCCTGTGAGATGGGGTTAGTATTATCCCCATTTTATAGATGAGGAAAACTGAAGCAGAGAGTAGCTAAGAGTCACACAACTATTAGATGTTTGAGGCAGGATTGAAACTCAGGACTTATTTGAGAGTTCAGAAGTAAGGATGTATCAATTACTTACAATAAAGAGAGCCTCTTAAGGCATAGTCCAGGAATTTGGAACTTTCAGAAGCAAACATATACACACATATATCTATATATTCACACATGTATAAGTATGTAGAACATTTATATGCATGTTGCATATGATAATGCATGTATCACATATGTGATGGTGATAGATTTTATAATATGAGTCTTTAAATGTTTTCATTCAAATATGTCATTAAAATATGGTACATTATATCTTCCTTTAATTCTTGGTATCTTATAATGAGAACAGTTATGCCGAATCACTCAAGATGCCCAGTTTCTGAATCTCCTTCTCTAGACATGGAACTAAACACTCAGGGTAATACAGATCTACATGGTCTCCATCCTACTTCTAGGGAGTGGGATCCCCCCTCAGGAGTTTTAAGGGAAACATCATTTCTACAATGCCTTCTAAAAGTACTCCAGTATAAACATTATGTTGGAACATTTCATTAGCTTTTTGAGAACAATAAAGAAATGTGGAGCATAATAGGCTAATATGTTTAAGTGGCCTTGGTAGAACCCTACTTAACTCAGTGGGATTTTCTGCAGCATGCAGAGGTAGGAAACCATTCCATACATATTTACGGTGTGGGTCTGCCTCCTTCTTTACTGCATGCAGTTTATATCAAAGAGAAATGGCTTTCTACCTGTAGTTCTAAAATGGAGAAAACTGTTTTAAAACACAAGTTTTAGAAGAATCAATATTTAGCTATGAAGATCAGGGACCAACAATGTTAGCTTTTTGGCAGTGTGGATTTCAGGCAGCAAAGATGGAAGCCTAGCTAAAATTATAGTACTTATTTTCTTCATTTGGATTTTAATTGCCATTAGTTTGAAAGGCCAATATATTCCCCAAATTCCCTGAAGAAGAGATCATCTATAAGCCTGGTCTTTGTTTTCATAATTTGTAAATGATGATGATGATAATGATAGTAGTGATTTATCTTAGACTGAGTTTGCAGGTTCACTAGTATTGAATCTAGATGCCAAGACACCTGCTTTCTTTTTTTTTTAATTTTTCTTTTTTTAATTTGTTTATTTACTTTTAGTTTACAAGATTCAGTTCCACAGTCTCTTGAGTTTCAAATTTTCTCCTGCCCCCCCCAACACCCATGGTGGCATGCAATCAAGTATAGGATCTGCAAATACTTTCACATTGGACATTAGTCTGGTTGTATAGAAGGGTTGTAACAGAGTGAACAATGGGAAAAAGGAAACAAAACCAAACATGGAAAAGAGTGATAGCATGTAGTTTGCTTCAGTCTCCATTTAAATTCTGTTCTTTCTAGATCTTTCTCTGAATGTAGATATCTCCTTCTATCCTGAGTCTTTTAGAGTTGTGTTATAACCTTGTATTGCTGAGAAGAGTCTAGTTTATCCGGCTGGTTGTCACACATACGTTGTATCTGTCATTGTGTACAAATTTCTCTTGGTTCTGCTCTTCTCACTTAGCATCAGTTTGTATATGCCTCTCCAGGTAAATATGAAGTCCATCTGCTCCTCATTTCTTATAGCACAATAGTATTCTATTACATTCATATATCACAATTTGTTTAGCCATTCCCCAATTGATAGATATCCCCTAAATTTCCAGTTTTTTGCCACTACAAAGAGAACTGCAATAAATATTTTTGTACATATGGATCTTCCTCCCACTTCTATGATCTCTTTGAGATACAACCCTAGTAGTGGTATTACTGGGTCAAAGGGTGTGCAATTATTTATAGCCTTTGGGCATATTCCAGATTGCTCTCCAGAATGGTCGAATCAGTTCACTACTCCACCAACAATGCATAAGTGTTACAATTTTTCCACATCTTCTCTAGCATTTATTATTTTCCTGTTTTGTCATCTTAGCCAATCTGACTGGTGAGATGTGGTATCTCAAAGTTGTTTTGATTTGCATTTCTCAAATCAGTAGTGATTTAGAGCATTTTTTCATATGCTTATAGATATCTTTAATTTCTACCTCTGAAAATTGCCTGTTCATATACTTTGACCATTTATCAATTGGGGAATGACTTGTATTCTTATAGATTTGACTCAGTTCCCTGTATATTTTAGAAATGAGGCCTTTATCGGAGACACTGGTTGTAAAAATTCTTTCCCAATTTCCCACTTCCATCTTAATCTTGGTTACATTGGCTTTGTTTGTACAGAAACTTTTCAATTTAATATAATCAAGATTATCCACTTTGCATTTTATAATGCTCTCTAACTCTTGTTTGGTCATAAAGTCTTCCCTACTCCATAAATCTGAAAGGTAAACTATTCCTTGCTTCCCCAGATTGCTTACAGTGTCAGCCTTTATACCTAGGTCATGTACCTATTTAGACTTGATTTTGATATACGGTGTTAGATAATGGTCTATGCCCAGTTTCTGCCATACTATATTCCAGTTTTCCCAGCAGTTTTTTGTCAAATAGTGAGTTCTTATCCTAGAAACTGGGGTTTTTGGGTTTATCAAACAGTAGATTACTATAGTCATTGATTGCTGAGTCTTGTGTACCCAGTCTATTCCATTGATCCACTACTTTATTCCTCAGCCAGTACCAAGCAGTTTTGATAACTGCTGCTTTATAATACAGATTAAAATCTGGTAGAGCTAGGCCACCTTCCCTAGAATTGCTTTTCATTAATTACCTTGATATTCTGGACCTTTTGTTCTTCCAAATCAATTTTGTTACAATTTTTTAAGAGGCCTGATTTCTAATCCACTATCTCTGTACCTTCTATTCACTGTGTCATCCTGGACAAGTCACTTCCCTCTAGTGCTCGATTTCTAATCCACTATCTCTGTACCTCCTATTCACTGTGTCATCCTGGACAAGTCACTTCCCTCTAGTGCTCAATTTCTTCATCTGTTAAATTAGAGGGCTGCGCTAATGTTTTACAAAATCCTTTCTAGCTCTATAATTCTATAATTATGCAAGTACGAAGTAGATCAGAGATAAAAAATGCTAATTTTATGATCACATTAGGGTTCTAAGATTGCTACTAACTTACACTGTAACCGCAATCACTGTACTTGACCTCTAGGTTCTTTAGATTGAGAATTTTTTTAAGTCTATAAATCTGGGATTGTTCCTACTCAGCATTGTGTAAATAAACTCCATGTTAGTAAGAGCTTAGGTCTAAGCAGGGAAACATGATGGCAGAGTAAAGGTTTCCACCTCGGTGTCGACTTTTTAGTACTGATCAATGGTCACCCAAGCTTGTTGAATAGTTAGAATTTTTATTAGCCTGACATTGGAGTAATAATATAAAAATGCCTCCTGAGTGACAGCTTGAAGGCTACAGCAGCGTATTTAAACCGTGGCATTTGTTTGTTTCGCTCACTGTCAAACTCTGTCTTGAAACTTACTATCAGCTGGTTCTCTTGATAGATGGGATCTGTCTTTGACTTCCAGGATGTGTTTGGAGCAGTGTCTCTTCATTGGTTTTTGGTATATCCACATTTTGCATAACAAGTATACACAACTGTGAAATGCAGCTGTAATTGGTTTCAGCATTCTGCTGACATCATAAAGCAGACGTCTTAGAAGAGCAGTGTGGTCTGCTGAAAAGATCCCTGGACTTGGAGGCAGAAAGAGATGCGGCTTTGATTTCCCAGCTGTGTGGTCTGCAACAATCCACATAATCTCTCTGAGCCTCAGTTTCTTAATCTACAACATGAAGAGAATATTTAGACTATCTGCCTTACAAGGTTGTTGTAAGAATTTAAATGATGTCATGTATGTAGAAATAATTTATTAACTAGATAACATTGCATTGAAGTACATTATGATAATTACTGTTAAATGAATATCTTAAGATTCACATACAATTTTTATATTATTCCCATTGCCCATCAGTGATAATAGGAATGGGTGGAACAATCACTTATTATGTATACTACATTCATTTCTGTTTCATTGGAGATATTTTATTAACCAGCTCTATTCACCTCCAATAAAAGTTTATTTTAAAAATGTTCTTCACGATTGAGGGTTAGAGTATCTACAAGTCATCTGAACTTCTTTGAAGTTTGCATCCCTGAATAAGTCTACAGGATTTCATGTTCTACTTATGTGTACGTATAATTAAAAGAACAGCTTTGGTTTAAAAGACAAAAATTGGCAAAAGACTACCCCATTATGTCCTCTATTCACCGCTGGTGTTTTGAAAAAAGATTCAAAATTGACAAAATTGTTTCATATAGAAGCACAGTTCAGATGGCTGGATTTATTGTTTTAAATAAATTGCATGAGAGGATTGAGATAAAATTAAATCAAGAAATATTTATGCATGCCTAAATCTTTTTTGTGAGGACCTAATTTTTAGTTCATGAAAATCTCTCACTAGTCTCATAGTCATTATATAAAGTATGTATTATAGACATGTACTTACATAGTAAAGTTCTGTACTTTTGCGTGTTTCATACCACAACATTGACTACTTTTTGGAGTGTCTGTTAACACCTAGACTTCTTGGAAAGAGGCTCTCCAGTTAGATCTGTGTTATTCTAATTTTGGTTTGATAAGCTTGGCCTTTTCATATTTCTGTAGCCAAGAGTTCTCTGGTTTTTCTTATGACTGCATTTTTCTGTGTGAACTTTGAAGTAGAGGTCTCGCTGGCTCCTATTGCAATTATGGAACATTGATAATGCTGGAGTCCATTTCATAATCGGGGTCTTTATAGGAACTGTTCAGGTATCTGTAGCCAAAATTTCTTCTCATTGTGTTCTACTCCAGGGCAACACATGATGTGCCAGCTGGACATGCTCCCTGCATGCCTCAGGTGGCCACATTTCAACGGTGCCTATAGAGCATGGGCCAAATTCTCATTCTGTGTGTTAATCTGTGGGAGAATTCCCATAGAAAATGGGGCAAGAACATATTTTCAGGAAACCTCAAAGAGATTAGTCAAATGATTAGGCCAGAACACTGTAAGTCAAGGCATTACACAGGAATTCTATAGCACTGTGTGAGATGAAAGTTTGCCTAAGAATACCAGATATAGTAATGCAGAGAGTTTTAAAAATAGCCATTCATTTAATTCTTCTGTGGTTTCTCCAGGGGTAGTTGCTATAGCCACTTTCCATTCTCCCTTCCTTGTATGTCATAGGCATCTACCCTGATTCACAACCATCAAAGCAGATGATGGAACCAGAGATTGCATTTTAATGTGACATCTTTGCCCTTGAGAAGGCCTTAAGTTAATGTAGCAGCCTCCTGGTGTTTCTGTTGTCCCCTTGTAGTGACTGGCGGTTTGAGCTGCTTCTTGTCTCGCATGTCTCTAAGATGCCCTTAGCGAGGGCGAGCCTCCTCCCTCGTCCTCTCCCATTGCAGGGATAGGCTGGCGAACACGAAGCCTTCTCCAAGCCCTCTAGTTCTGGTGCCTTTGCTCTGTTAGTTATTTCTTATTTGTCCCGTATAAAACTTGCTTTGTGCACACATTTTTTGCGTGGCGTCTCTCCCATGAGAGCGGAAGCTCCTTGAGGGCAGGCACCGGCTCGTGCCTCTTGGGTGTCACCAGCATTTAGGGCATAACAAGTGTTTGATAAATGTTTATTGATTGATTGATTAAAAAGCTACTTTGCTGGTCACCGAGGAAAGAGAAGGACGATCACCGACCCTCCAGGACGTATAAGGGTAACTTGGTACCAGCGCCTTTTGCTTTTTGTGAATCTGACTCCATGTATGATACAAAGTTGGGGTGGAGCATTTTAGTTTCAATTGTCTGTGCTCTAATGAAAGGTACTATTATTATCCCCATTTTGTGGATGAGAAAAGTGAGGTCTTAAAGAGAGGCTAGGTGAAATACAGAAATGTTGCAATATTTATAAAGTTTTTGTGGGGAGAAAGACATAAAACTACTGATACTCAGTGCAAATAAGACTTTTCAATATCTAGTAACTATAGACATACCAAATTCCATGCTCAAATTAAGATAGTATCACCACATTATTCTGTGTAGATTAAATGGTCAACAATATCCTTGTTTTGTAACCTTCAAAAGATATATAACACACGAAGTTTAAGGAAGGGAATTAAAATTTGTACAAGGATGGATTGTAAATGTTTTGAAAGAAACCTAAAGGGAACACAATTATTTGCAACAGTAAACAAACACTAATAGAAAAACAGCATTTCAATTCACATGCAGGGTGTGACATGGTGTTGGTGCTTTGTAAAGGTCCTATATAAATTCTAAAGGAACAATTAGGCTTAAAATTGGCACATAACTTATGTATACTTTGACAGTCTAGGAGTTTTCCAAAAAAGAAAGTTTAAATGAAAATTCTCTTGGATGTGTAGGGGGATTGAAGAATCAATACTCTCCAAAAGAAGTAAAGCTCTTATACCCTGGCAGAAACATCTTCATTTGTTATTTTCTGTTATTGGACTTTTGTACTAAGTTTGCACAAAAAGCACTTGTCAGTCAAACACTTGTGTGTTTGGCCACAGGACAATTTGGATATTCACATTGACCCCATCTGTACAGGTTGGCTGTACCATGACCTTGGCCAGTTGGAAAGCTATTTCAGCAAAGTCCACATACAGTATAGTACATGAAAAACGGGGACAGATGGTAGGGTCGGCAGCAAGGAACCTGTTCATTGACATTGATAGAGACCCTTCCTCTTGCCAGAGTGGCTCCATGGACATACTTTGGCAGAGAAGATAAGGCCAAAGCACATGTCTTAATAGATGGTGAGCTGCAGGCAAACTGGAGAGATCCATACTCAGTGAGAGTTTGAGTTTGGCATGAATTGTATCTATCAGCTTGAGTGTCACGTACACTCGATGGATGTGCAGTGGGGCCAGGAAACACCACACTGATGGCAAGGACTGTGTCATAAGGTTCCTGATATGGTGCACATGTCTGAGTGAAGTTGGACATTGACTATCTCGGCAGATGCCAAGCAACACCAGACTAGAGCGCATTATTCTGCGGTTGAATAGCAGATGGTGAGTGCAGACGTTTGGAGGGTGTGTGCATTGGTACTGGAGACAGAGCCAGCAAGCTTGCTTAGAAGGTTATTACATATCTTGACTTTGGCAGCTAGTTTTTTCAAGAGCTCATGAAAAGTTAAAGTCCCTTCCAGAGTCAAACTAAGAATGCCAGGTGTGGTAGGTGTTTCAGATATTTTCTGTGGAGTAGTGTGTTTAGCTCATGGTCAGCAGAAATATTGTCGTAATGGAATGCATTCCTCCATCTGTTGGTCACACTCAGTTAAAGGTGCCGTCTCCAGTGTTGACCACATGGGCCATATCAGCATCCTAACTCTGAACATTTCTGAACTGGACGCCAAAGCAGATGTCATCAGCACAAGTGAACTTGAGTGAAAAGATGAAAGGTCTGGTGGAGCATTGTGGATGTAGGCACGCAGTCCTTGGAGAGGTGGTTTGATTTGATTTTTATTCATATGAAATAGCATGTAATATAAAAATGAAAAGATAAAATATAAATGGGTGTTTCTGATGCAGAAAAGTTAGAAAATTCATAGTTGCAGGTCTGCAGTCATGCCAGATGAGTAAGGAAAATAATTTTTATTGCTATATGATTCTTCTCTCTGAGTATTTGTCACATACAGAGGCATAAGTAGATGCTTAATAAAAAACCTTTTCCGGGGTTGGATGATATAACTATACATTAGACAGCATTATACAACAATATAATATTTGTGGTCCAGAAAAATTCAGTTTAAACAAAGACCATGCATAATTGAAATTATTTATTCAGTCATCTAAAGGGAGAGTTTGCAGATTCTGACTAGGAACATCTGGAATAATGGAGAATGCTTCAAAATATGCACATACATATATATGTATATATATCTATGGAATCAGGAAAAATTAATTTGCAATTCTAGTTTAGAATTTGTTGTATGATATGTCAAATTGCAATATAATGATGGGCAAACAATTTTCACAATGCCTTAGCAGAAATATGTATTTGGACATTTTCTGAAAGTACATTTTAGATCTTATTTTTAACATTGTATTAGAAAGGTGCTTTCTTAAATTTATATTTGATTTCTTACTTAATGAATTTTCACTTGCTTTACCTCAGCACATCAGTGGTTGTTGTAATAATCCATGCTAATTTGTCTTGCCCATTGTCATTTTTATTCTTCTGCTCCTATTCCATCTTTTATTTTATTCTTTCTTAGGTCTGATTTTGAAAAAACCACAGAAATTTTTTTAAAAATTAAGGGCCTACTGACACGTAATCCTTTAGCCCTCTCCCTCTGGGTTTATGTATTACCTTTCTAATGAAATCAGATCTATTTATGTGAGCTCCTTGAAAGTAGAGACTGATTTTTTTTTTTTGCCTTTCTTTATACCCCTCAGAAGGCAAGTAGGTGGCTCAGTGGATGGAGTATGAGACATTGAGTTGGTAAGACTCATCTTCCTGAGTTTAAATCTTACCTCAGACACTTACTAGCTTTGTGACCTTTGCCTAGTCTCTGAACCCTGTTTGCCTCAGTTTCCTCATCTGTAAAATGATGTGGAGAAGGTAGTGGCAAATCACTCCAGTATCTCTTCCAAGAAACACCCAAATAGGGTAAATGACACAACTGAAAAGCAACTGAATAACAGTATGCCCCCAGGGCTCATCACAGTACCTGACACATAGCATATTCACTGATTACTGAATGGCATAAGTGCTTTCAACCTTGGTTTTCTTATTTCTCATCCTTAAAATGGGTACAATGGAGATATTGACTTGATATTGACACCTATTATGTGTGTGGCAGTGTGCTAGCTATAGGGAGACTATAGTAGTTATTCATATCAAAGACACGTAAGATTTGGTCCCTGCCCTCAAAGAACTTATATTCTTAACTGGTTTGACCAGACCTAGATAAATAAAATGTCAAATAAGGGTATATGATTTAAATAACAGGGTAAGACAACAACAGAAGAGATGCCACAAGGCAGTATGTGAATAATTGCCAAGTGAATTATCCTAGTCCATAGTTGCTATAGAATTTCAGAGGAAAGACATTACTTTAGACTGTAGAGATCAAGTTTATCCCTTTCCATTAATTGATAATGAAATCCAGTACCCTGAGAAATGAAGTGATTTGCCTAAGGTGATGTTGTTGTTTTTTGCTTTATGTAGCTGTACCATTTACATGTTCATTCCATTTTGACTCTTTTTCCTTTGGTATACAAATCATTATGAACTTGGCAGATTTTTATTATTTCTTTTGTTTCATTTGTTTTTAGAGGAAATGATTCCCATAATGCTGATTTATACATATATAGAATTTCTACAGTGTTCCAGGTGCTCCAGGCATCAATAGCATATATTAAATGCCAAAAACTATCTGTGATAGCCTCTTCCATATCACAGAAGTGCAGATTCCAGCCCACTGAGTTCTAGACCAGAGGCTCTGCCTGTTCTAATCGCTATTTTAAAACATTCTAATTCCTGGATGATTCTTTTATTTCATCTGTAAAGTATGACATAATCCATAGGTTGGTTGCAACACCTTAATAAACAAATCAGAAAAAAAAATCTTGAGTAAATGAATAATTTGTCCTTATAGAGATAGTTCCTAGGTTCAAATTCCTGCTCTTCTATTACTACCTGACCTTGGACAAGTTAGTCATCTTCTCTGAATCTGTTTTCTTATCTATAAAATAAAACACATCTAATCTAAATTATTTTATAGGTGTGGAAACTGAGTCTGAGAGAGGTTGAATTACTTCCCCAACGTCATACAGGTAGGAATAAAAATCTGGGATTTGAATTTAGACTATCTGACTCCCCCCCACCAAAAAAAATCCAGTTATCTTTCTACTGTACCAGGCTTCCCCCTTCCAGGATTACATTTTATGAAGTGTCCCAAGAGGTCCTAAGCAGAAAGTGATGGAGTATTGAATATGAGCACCACCAGTCCTCTATCAAGGATGCAATTACTCTGTGGCCACCATTCTTAAAACTTTAGCATTCAGTATATCATCCAGCTTTGTATTTTGAAAATATACCATCACTTAGAAAATTTATATCACTGTCTCAATATTTAATGACTGTGTTGAATAATGTTGGTCACAGACCACACTACCTATCCCTGTGAAATCTGCCAAATCCCTCTCACCAGTCAGAAGCAATATCATTGATTAAATAACACTTATAGCTTCCTAACTCTGAAGCAGTTTTTATCTGTCATGCAGTTCTAGCCTCTAGCTTCCTGTGTGGTATACTCCGTCTAAGGTCTTGTTGAAATGTAAATAAATTATACTCAGCACATTTCCTCTATCTGCCCAACTTGATACTCTGTTGAAACAACTGCCTTAATGAAACACACAATGATATATTGTACATTTCATTGTTAAGTTAGAATGAGTATGGAAGTTATATGAATATATGGTTGAAACCTCCTACTTACACCCGGTTGTGTGTGCATTTTTAATATAGTTTTATGTACTGAAGATCATCCGAGTTGGAGGATGTGATATAATTCACAGAATTCATAGAAAGAGAGTAGCCTTCAGATCTAATTGGTATTGGACTCCTGACAACTGAGCATTAAAACTTTATTCTACTTTTCACCTTTTAAACATTAAGACTTTCCTTACCATTTTACTGAAGATTTCAGTTATCCACATTTCTTGACAATTCAGTGTCCCCTCCCCATAGAAATAATTTTTATTTCACATATGCTTTGTTTGTGTACACTTTTCTCTCCTAATAGACTGCTGTCTCCTAGAAAGCAGGTGCTATTTCACTTCTGAGTTTGCATCCCTGGCCTCTAGTACCATTTCTGGCACATAGTGTGCTCGTTTCTTGGTTAACAGTAGAGATGAGTAGCAATGTCCGTAAATTTTAAATGGAAGATAATCTAAAAAAA
>JAQQSU010004627.1:0-14028 GCA_028627135.1 Pseudochirops cupreus
GAGTAAGGTTGACTCTTTACCTTTTGCCTTCCTCTTTTCCCCCTCTATTGTAACAATTATCTCTTGCCTCTTCCATGCTCAACCCCATTTTGACTCTCCCTGTCTCCTCTCAATCTAATCCTCTCTCTCCTCACAATTTCACCATTTGGAATATTATCCCTTCCTATTCAATTGATCTTATGCCCTCTATGGGTTCATTTATACATATACTCAGATATGTGCTTGTTTGCGTATGAAAACCCTCTTATATAAATTTATGTGTATGTGTATGTATATATACATTTGTATTCCCTTGCCCTATCCTCATACTGAAAAAAGTTTCAACAGCTACAATTGTCACTTTTCCATGTTCAGATTTTTCAACAGATTAAATATGTGAGCGAGAGTGAGGATAAGACCAAACCTTGGTGTCTGGGAGGTTGGTAGAACCCTCAACAGTCATAGGAAAATTCAGAAGGGAGAAGCATTTGGGTGGAAGATAATGAGTTCTGTATTAGATGTGTTGTTTAAGATACCTGTGGAGTATACAAATTGAGATGTCCAGGTGGCAGGTGGACAGGTGAGGCTATAGCTCTGGAGGGACACTAATGCTAGATAGATCTAGGATGTAGTGAGGCCAGTTGACATGGTGTCATGATTTTCTCCAGCTCTGTTTGGCAGCATGTGAATAGGAATGAAGGAAGTAGATGGTGGAAGTAATCACAGACCCCATGTTAAGAACTCTTGATCTAGTACTTTGAGGGTCACAAAGCACCTTCCTCACAATAGAACTGTATGGTTACCTAGGGCAAGAATCATCATTCCCATTCCACAGATGATAAAACTGAGGTTCAGCAAATTTAAGTGCCTTGTGCAGGGACATGCAGCTAGTAAGTTGGATGGAGCAGGACTCTTGACTCAAGTCCAGTGCTTCATCCAGCAAAACATTTATTAAATGCCTTGTAACGAGATAAGATATAAAGCTTAGTTAAGACAGTCCTTGCCTTCATGGATCTTAGTAGAGGAATAAGACATAAACTCAGATAATTGTGATAATAATAACAAAAACTAGAATATATATACTTCATATATAATTTAACATTTGCAAAGCACCCTACAAATTTCTCATTTTATCCTCACTACAACCGTGGGAGGTAGGTGTTAGTATTTCTCCAATTTTATAGATGAGGAAACTGAGGCAGGCAGAGGTTAAGTGACTTGCTCAGAGTTACACAGCTAGTAACTGAGTCAGGATTTGAATTCATGTCTTCCTTCAGGTCCAGCACTCTATTGCACCACCTAGTTGCCTGTAGATCACTATAGTTTATTATATTTTGTGATCCATGCATTTGGGAAGTATGGACAAGGTACAATGAGAAAGATTGTTCCCAACAGAGGAATCAAGATGGACTTGATGGAGGACATGTCATTTCAGTCGAGTTTTAAAGGTTGGATAGGGACTTATCTGGGGAAGGACACTTGGAAGAGATGTTAGAGCCAGGATTTTTTACCTTTTTGTGTATGTCACAAACCCCTTTAGCAATCTGGTGAAACCTGTGAAGCCCTTCTCAGAATCGTGTTTTTAAATGTGGGGGGTAAAACACATAGGATTTGAAAGGAAAGCAATTATATTGTAATAGTTTATAAAATGACCATTTTAAAAATATTCACAGATTCATGTTTAAGAAACCCTGTTTTGGAGTTGTCTCGCTTTGCAGATAACGAAACTCAGTCTCAGAGAAGGAATTGACCTGTCTTTGGCCACACAGTGAGTTAATATCAGGATCAGCATTAGCCTTGTAGCCCAGGGCTTTTGCTATCAGCCCAAGCTGCATGAGGGAACATTATTCCGGCCTTGCTTGGACCTCCCACAGTGTGCCCCTCCTCCCCTCCTCCCAGCAAGTCGACCTCCCATAGTGTGCCCCTCCTCTCCTCCTCCCAGCAAGTCGTTCCTCTCCATTGCTGTCCTTTATTCCGTCTGTTAGGCAGGCAGTAGAATGTTGCAGGGACCAATCTGGATGTGGCTTAAGGACATAGGGCCATATTAGGCTAAGCCCTGGGAAGGCAGCTCTGGGGCTTTGCTCCCAGATTTCAGGATGGCCCAGGGTTTGGGAGGTGGACATGGAGCTGTTTCTGAGTTGCTGGAGAACGAGAAGGAAAAAAGAACGATGAGTGGTCTTTGAGGACCCTTCCTTCATCAGATGTTTTTGAAGAACCCACTATGTGCAAGAACCTTTGAGGAATGCAAAAATGAATCTGACACAGGCTGTCTCATCAGCCAGTTCTCCTGTGTTTTGTAAGCACTTGCTATTTGCCAGATACTTATTCCTTTCCCAGTCCCCTTCTCACTCTCTCTCTATTTGCAAAAAAAGGAAAAGAAAAACAAAACCCTTGTAACAAATCTAAGTGATAAACAGAACAAATTCCCACACTGACCATATCCCCAAAACGTATGTCTCCTTCTGCATCCTGAGTCTCTTCCCTCCATGTCAGAAGGTGGGTGGCAGGCTTCATCGTTATTGATCAGAGCTCTTAAGTCTCTCAAAATCTGTCATTTTTATGTTGTTGGTATGGTGGTAAAATCATAATAATTAATGACAGCAGCTAACATTTATATCGTGCTCATTGTGTGCCAAGCATGGTGCTAAGTGCTTTGCAATTATTATTTCATTTAATCTTCACAACAATCCTGAGAAGTAGGTGTTGTCATTATCTCCATTTTATAGATGAGGAAACTGAGGCAGACAGCAGGGTCCCACAGCTAGGAGTCTGAGATGGGATCTGAACCCTGGTCTTCTTGACTCTAGGCCAGATGCTCCATCCACTGTAACACTCAGCTTACCAAATTGTTCTCTTGGTTCTGCTCATTTCACCCTGTACCAGTTCATGCAAGTCTTCCCAAATTTCTTTGAAATTGCCTGTTTCATCAATTTTTACAGCACAAGGTCTTTCATTATATTCATATGCAATACTTTGTTAGCCTATTCCTCAGTTGACAGGAACCCCCCTTTTTTCCAGATTCTATTCCTCCCATTCTCATTGGAAAACAGCAAGGTCATATCTAAACATATATACAGTAAACATGAAGAGAATACATAAAATACAAAGAATTTAGAGAAGGAGGGCTGTGGCAGTGGGAAGGGATCAGGAAAGATTTCATGCAGAAGATGGGAGTGAGGGACTGTACTCCGTGAGGTTGAGGGAAGATTGGAGAGCATTTCAGACAACTGAGATCACCGGTGTAAAGGCCTGGAGTTGGAGTGCTGTGTGGGAGGAACCAGCGAGAAGGCCAGTTTGGCTCAATCCTAGAAAACAGGGAGGGGAGTAACGCCCAGTGAATCTGGAAAGATAGCCGGGGAGCAGGCTAGAGGAAGGAAGGAAAGAAGGATCTATGAAGTGCCTACTGTGTGCCAGACACTGTGCTAAGCCCTTCACCAATATCATCTCACGTGAACCTCACAACAACCTCGGGCTGTTGCTCTTATGGGTAGGTACTATTATCCTCATCTTACAGTTGAGGAAACTGAGGCAAACAGATTAAGTGACTCACCCAGAGTCACACAGCTGAAAAGTGTCTGAGGCAGGATTTGAATTCAGGTCTTCCTGACTCTAGGCTCCTAACTATTTTGCCACGGTAGCTTTAAAAGCTAAATGAGGCATTTTATGGAGCTTATCGACTAAAGGAATGGTATATTCAGGTACCTACTTAAGAGAAATCCCTTTGGCAATCCTGCTCTTCATGGAGTTGGAAGTGTGATGTAGTGGAAAGAACACTGGTTTTAAAGTCATTGTGAGAAAAAGATGTGAAGGTTTCATGGCATTCTCAGTACCTGAGCTTGCCCCTTTCAAAATAGCACCTTATGATTAAAAATATTAAGAATTCATACCCCTTTAACATCATTCTCATTCGTGAACGTATCCCTCCTCTACCCAGTGAGCTATCTCTTTTAACAAAAAAAATTTAAAAAAAAAGAATGGAAAGGAAAAAAGTCAGGTCAGCCAAACCAAGCAGTACATCAGCTAAGTCTGACAGGCTGTTCAGTGCTCATGGTCTGAGCCCCCAGCTCTTTAATGCAGGGAGGGAGAAGAGAGAGCATTCTCATCTTTGCTTCTAGGATAAGCTTGTGTATCCTAAGATTCCTGAGGCCTCTTGCCTGTTCCACATCTTTACAGGTTGGGCATCCCGGGCTCCCTGGGGTATAGTTTGACATGGCACTTCTGTCTTTATATATCTCTGGGCTTCATTTGCTTTCACCCCTTCACAAGGGCACAAACTACCCCATGCTTTTTGTACTGGATGAATGGTAGGATATTTAAGTAATCTGTCATGGAATAAGCTGCTGTAGGAGAGCTTACTGCAAGCTCTGATTGAGCAAAGGGGGGAGCATTCTTCCTGTCCTAACCTCTGGTCTCCTTCCCAACACTGTCTCCTTCGGGGCCAGCAGTTCTGGTTGTGATTACCAAGGACCAATCATTTCCAGGAACTCCCAGTCTATGTGGGTCCTGCCTCACAATTTAATTGCACAAAATGATTTTTTAAAGTGATCCTGGAGCTCTCTAAGTAATAAGAGAAGGATTGGGGGAGGGGACTTGTCTGCCTTCAGAGAGATGGTGAAATGGATAGATGGAATCTTTCCCAAGATTATTAAAGTAGAGGGGGGACTGAACGGAAATCAGGTTCTGGTCCTGATTGTCACTGACAGGCTGGGTGGCATTGGGCAAATCAGTTTCCTTCTTTGTACAATGAGGGGATTGAATGGGACAAGATGGTCTTTGGGTCTCATTCTAATTCTGGAATTCTGCGATTCTGGCTTTGGGAAACAGACAATTTAGGTTGCTAACGCATCCCTGCTGCTGGGTTGCTGTGTGACCTAGAGTACTCATCTTCACCCCGCTGCGTCATTTATCCTTGGGGAGAGTTGGTCTAGTTTAGTGGCCTTCCCTGCGTAGGGTAGGCATTTAATAAATGTTTGGTGAGTAAGCATAGTGCCACAGGTTGCTGAGAGCCAGGGCACCTGGGTTTGCAGCTCTGGCTGTGCTCATAACCAGCTATGTAAACTGTCATTGTAAATGTCATTTCCCAGGGACTCTGAAAAGTTTGTTCTATAAAACGAGTGTGTTGGACTACACGGTTCCCTTCTAAATAAAGTCATTCTTTGTACATGTTCTAAGGTCCCTTCCAGCTATGACCTTCTTCTGTTCCTGGATCCCACCCAGCTGACATTTGGTGTTTTCAGGCCTCTTCTAACTCTGAAAACTTTGGTACTGAGGCCTCCCTTCTCTATTCTGCATTCCAAGGTTCCTTTCAACTCTGAAATTCCAATTCAGACAATCAATTCATCAGTAAACATTTATTAAGCCCCTGGTGTTTTCCAGGTACCCTGTTAAGGCTAGAGACACAAAAAGAGGCAAAAGACAGTCCCTGCCCTCAGGGAGCTTACAGTCTTGGGGGGAGACAACTTGCAAACAATATGTACAAACCTGCTATATACGGAATAACTAGGAAACTGGAGTTAGGAGGCATTGGGAAAGGTTTCTGGGAAAAGATGGGGTTTAGTTTGGACTAGAAGGAAGCCCAGGGAAGTCAGTAAGTTGAGGTGAGGAGGGTGTGCAGACCAGGCATAGGGAGCAGTCAGAGAAAATGCCCTGAGCTGAGAGGTAGAAGGTCTGGCACTCAGCCTCCTTAGGTTCCATCTAGCTCTAAGCATTCTTGTGGTCCCAGGCTTCTTCTAGCACTGCTGTCCTTTGTTCTGTTCCCAGGCTCTGTTTTGTGTTGGCATTCTCATTCATTCTTTGCTAGTGCCCCAGGAGACGACATTTTTATTCATAGTGGGCTTGAGGAGGGTTTGATTCTGGCTTTCTTGATTGGAAAAAGGATGAGGTAAGAGGCTGCAGTGAGCGGGCAGGAACTGAGATGATGAGGAAGTATCTGTGCCTGCCTGAGTCCTGGGATACCTCCTGCAGCATCAAACCATGGAAACCAGCTGAACTCCGACACAGCCCACTCACTGAAGGAGGCAGAGGTGATCCATCACTGTCCTAGGGAATAAGGAGTGCTCCTTTTTATTCAAGGAAAATGGGGACCTGACACTTTCGGCTGGCCTGTAACTGGCTGTTATGGGAGTCTAGACACCAGGGAAGAGGCTGAAATCAGCTTGGGGACCATCCTGAGACACTCTTCATGGAAACTGCATAGGAATCACCTCAAATCAGGGACTAACCCTGGCAAAGTCACTTCTAACCCTTCCTCCTCTTGTCTAGTTTCTTGTTTCTTTTCTGTGTATCCTCCACAAGGCTTTGTTCTCAATAGATTCTAAATGTTTGTTGAATAAAGGAGTTAATGAGTGAATCATAGAATTTTTTGTGTGTTTTTATATATCCTTTATTTCAAAGTATGTACCTCTTCCACCCAACAGGTCATTCTTGAAATGACAATGAAAAGAAAGAACAGTGGAAATTTTACAGTTACACAGCTTTCCATTCTTTTGTTTTTTTCTTTCTTTCCACTGACTTTTTTTTTTTTTTGCTTTTTTGAGTGGGGAGGGCCGGGCAATTGGGGCTAAGTGACTTGCCCAAGGTCACACAGCTAGTAAGTGTTACCTGTCTGAGGTTGGATTTGAACTCAGTTCCGCCTGATTTCAGAGCTGATGCTCTATTCACTACGCCACCTAGCCATCCTCTTTCCATTGACTTTTTTAAAAAAACTTATTTACTTTTAGTTTACAACATTCAGTTCCACAAGTTTTTGAGTTCCAAATTTTCTCCTCTCCCTCTCCTCCCCCTCTCCCCCATGGTGGCCATACAATCTGATATAGGTTCTACATATACCTTCACATTAAACATTAGTCAAGTTGTAAAGAAGAATTATAGCCAGTGGAATGAACAATGAGGAAGAAGAAACAAAACAAAACAAAACAGAAAAGAGAGAGAGCAAGTAGTTTGCTTCAGTCTGCATTCAGACTCTGTAATTCTTTCTCGAATCATAGAATTTTAAAAGACACTAAAAACTATTTTTTGTTATTCTAAGTCAATTCTTCCCTTTCCTGTAACCAGCAAGGTTTACCATAAAGAAAGATTAGAAAAGAAAAAGAAAAAAGTTAAGTAAAATCCATCAAGACCTTGCCTTCCTCTAGAGCAGTGGTTCTCAACCTGCCTAGTGCTGCAGCCCTTTAATACAGTTCCTCATGATGTGGTCACCTCAATCATAAAATTATTTTCGTTGCTACTTCATAACTGTAATTTTGCTACTGTTATGAATCATAATGTAAATATCTGATATGCAGGATGTATTTTCATTGTTACAAATTGAACATAACCCACAGGTTGAGAAACGCTGATCTAGATGCAGTATTTCACACCCCATTGTCTCAGCTCTTCCCCTGGACCCAGTTTGGAGATTAAAATGAGGATTATGGTATCAGTGCCATAGAGCTGGGAGGGCCCTTCAAGGTCATCTAGTCCAGCCCCTTCCCTTTACAAGTGAGGGAACAGGCCTGGAGAAGGGTGGGGCTTCCCCAAGTCCACACTCATCATGATTAGTGGATCTCTGTTCCCTGACTGTTTCAGTGACTGCCTGCTGTCTTATGCTGCCCCCTCCTATATTGGTCACTTTTGTCAGCACAGATGCTCAGCTCTCAAGCCTTGGAGACTTTGCTCACATTTCCCCCTGTGCTTCCAATACCTTTGCCTATTTGGCCAATTAAAACCCTACCTCCCTTTCAAGGCCAATCTGGGCATCACATCCTCCATGAAGCTTCCCTTGATCCCTGCTCACTCCCCTTGAGGCAGGGGGAGCCCCTCTTGCAACACTTGGTACTCTTATATGCTTTCATATTCTTGAGTAAAAAGGCAATAAGATATAGTGAAAAGAGGGCTGGGCCTAAAGTTAGGAAGAGCTGGGTTCAAATCCTGATTCTTATACTTTCATTCAACATTTATTGAGTGCCTCGTGTGTGTGTGGCGGTTTCATGGTGTGTTATGTGGTACCGTCTCACAGAATTCAGAGTCAGACCACCTCCAATCCCAGTAGAGACTTTTATTGAGGATTCATATCCCTCAGAAGCAGGCTAGGTTCCAAGAGGGAACCAGCAACTTCAGAGAAAGCAGGAAGGATTTTTATAGGGTAAAGATACAATTATGTAACAGAAATTATGACTATTAAAAAGGCAAGAGGGTTTGTCAAGGGATGAGGTAATAGAGGAGGGGTCCCTTCTGTGGTTTGGTGGCTAAACATCCTGGTCGTGCTGCTTTCTGGTTGGCTAGCTATTATGGTCCTGTCTGGTCAAGACGGATAGTTAGGTATTGTGATCCCGTCTTGGGCTATATGGATGATGTAATTATGGTCGAGTACAAGAACACACCTGTTCAAATATGTAAGCTGGATCTCGGGCAGTGGCTATACTGAGTTTGGGGGCCTGTGGTGTGACTAAATCAGGCCATGCCTGCTGTTCATGGGGCCCATAAGGAAGTTAGAATATTGGGGCTGGGGGCAGCTTTATTAGGATGCCATCATTTCCCCCTCAAAGAGCTAGGGTCCAAATTCATTTGGGAAAAGGGACAAAGGTCTTGGCTTCTGTAGCTTCTTGAGGGTGATAAGGGGCGCAGAGCTGTTTCTGCCTCCTTGGGTCCCAAGGAAAGAGGTTGACTGGAATTGAGTATAGGCCACATCCAGGGGACGATGGGTGAGTATGGACTGGTATCCACTGTTTGCTACCAACTGTGAGTGAATGGCCTGCAGTCTGGAAGACACAGCTCTGACAGGCAGGTTTCACATGCAGGGCCTCAGAACTAAGGAGTAAGACACCCAGCGCCCCACGATGCTATTATTCTGTCTTTGTATCACTGTGCACTAGCCCCTGGGGATACAAAATAAAAAAGCAGATGCAAAAATAACACAAGAAACCCCACCCTTGAAGAGCTTACACTCTTTTTGGGGAAAATATATCTTATATAGGTAAATGTGAAAATGTTAAAAGAAGACAAATTTCAGAAGGGGAAACTTTGGCAGCTAGTGATGTTAGGAGAGGTCTCTTGCTAAAAACAGCTCAGAACTGTCCCTTGGGGGGTCTAGGATCTCCCCGAGGTGGAATGAGGAGGGTGTCTCGACAGTGGGGAATGGCCTGTGCAAAGGTGTGGAGATGGGAGATGTAGTCTTGTATGCCGGGCGCGGTAAGCGGGCCAGCCCGGATGGGCCAGCTAGCTTGTGAAGGAGAGGGCATGAGTCAGAAAAGAGACGTCAAAGCCGGATTCTTTAGGCCTTTCCGTGCTAAATAGAGAAGTGTGTAGTTTATCCTAGAGGCAATAGGGAGTTTCTGGAACTTCTTGAGCAGGGGAGTAACCTGGTCAGCCTTGGGAATAAATAATATTTGTCTGATAATAGGTAAGTCCTTGCACTTTACTGAGCTCTGATTTCTTCCCATCTGTAAAACGGGGATAATACTTACATTAATCACTTCTCAGGGCTGTTTTGAAGAAAGTGCTTTATAAACGGCAAAACACCATTAAAATGGTGTTTTATTATTATATGAATTATTATTGCTTGAATTGTGGTTATATGGCTGTGTTGTCTTCTTTATTACATTGAGGACTGATGTTCTCTGTAACCCCAATAATCCATTTTTTGGATAATTGAGAGCTAATGGTATTGGAATAGTCATAATGAAGGCGTGGGTATCATGGAAAGTGTTCAGGGCTAAGAATCAGGAGTCTTGGCATCAGTTTAATTGCTTTTGGCTCAACACACATTTATTTAATGCAGTTGATGGAAAGCTAGCTTCAACCTGGACCTGGGTTCAATTCTAGCACATACTAGCTGTGTAACCTGGGGCAAATCATCTGACCTCTCAAAGTTCTGAGTAGGTAACTCTGAAATCATAACTTGAAGAGGAGACGCTGACCTGTATTGGTTCATTGGGAGAGGGAATTTCCTCACCAAAAGAAATCACAGACCCAGTTCTTTTCCTCATCCCCATAGTACAACGTACTGTGGCAAGGCACAGGGGACTTCACAGATGAAAAAAGGACATACCTCCTGCCCTCTGTGACCTTATAGTCTAGTAGGGCTAGATAAGGATTCTGCAAGGCAAAGTATGATGGGGCAAGGAGAGCCAGATCATATGCCGCAAAAATAGTTTTAGGAAGGAGAAATGACTTTCACATAGGGATTATAAGCCTGGCTCTCTCGCTACTATGATGTGTGACCTTGGGAAAGTCCTTTCCTTTCACTAGACCACCTTTTCCTCTGTAAAATCAGGAAGTTGGGCTAGATTTCTAAGGTTCCTTCTCACTCTAAATCTTGTGGACCATGGAAAGATAGCAGGTCCTGTTTAACTCTTTTCATCGATAAAACCTTGAAACTTTGAGTACAAATAACTATAGAAAAGGATGTTATTAGATTTTTTTTAATACACAGTGGGGGATGGGGAGGGAAAAGCCAGCTCAAAGACAGCGTAATTCATTGGAGAATTTGCTACTGGGTTTTAGGAGAGTTGTTTTACTCCTGGTTCTTTCTCGGACTCACTGTGTTACTTTTGTTACAACACTGAGATTCTTTGGGCCTCAATTTCACTATCTGTAGAATGAATCAAGGGTTCAGTGCAGGATGCTGAAGCTTTGGGCACAGTAGGCAGGGCTGGTGGGGCTCAGGAGCTCACGGTGACTAAAGTTGGTTTTAAAAATGTAACAGGAGATAAAGGCTGATTCTGTTGATTTTGGAGGCTGGCACTTGATCTAGGAAATCCTGTTTTTCTTCTCTCTTGCTCCTGTCATAGAGCAACTCCCCCGCTACTTCCCAGTTTATTGTTATGGGAAAGGACCGCTCCAGGAGGGTGAGGAGGATTTCACTTCCTCCTGGAGCTCAGAATGGGAAGAAGCAAGGCAGGTAGGCAAAGGAAAGGGCCCAGTGCCCAAGTTTCACCTCCTCCTTTATTATAAACCTTTGCCTCAAGGCCCTTAAGGAAAATTGTATTCCATTCTCTTTCCCAACTCACTTGCCATCACCTCTTCCCCCAGACTTGGACCCAAATCTGGCCAAACTGGACTGCCTCTTCACTTCCCTATTCTCTCCTTGTTCTTTTTCGTTCCTGTCCCCCTGTCCCAAGACAACTTCCCCCGTTCCCTGAATCGTGTCTCCTGATCTTCTTCTATCCAAATCTCAACTAGCCTTCAAGAGTCAGTCCTAGCCCTACTCTCCTACTTTACTGTCAACTAGGTATGTGACCTTTTCTCAGGGCCTTAATTTCTTCCTTTGTAACTGTAGGAATTTGGCCTAGAGCATCCCTAAGGTGCTTTCTAGCTATTGACAGGCCAGCCTTTCTGCTGGAACGGTGAAGAAGGATTTAAACATGGTATTTAATTGAGATGAAATGTGAAATTTCTTCATGTGGGTGAAAAAAACCCCAACAGCTGTGCAAGTGAAAGATGGGAGATAGGTAAGCCTTGCGTGAGAAAGTCCAAGGGAGTTTGTCGGACTGCAAGCTTCATATGAATCACAGCCTCTTGACCTGGAAAGGCCAAAAGGTGATCTCTTCCAAACAGCACCTGAATAGAAGCAGTCATCCAGCTTTCATTTGTAGGCCTTTAGTGAGAGGAAATCCACTACCTTCTAAGGCTGCCCATTCCACTTTTGAATAGTTCTAATTGCTGGCAAGGTTTTCCTTCTATTGCCTTCGTGGTTGTGTGCCCCATGGCCAAGCAAAACAAGTCTAATATTAGGCAGCTAGGTGGCACAGTGAATGGAGCGCTAGGCATGGAGTTAGGAAGACCTGAGTTCAAATTTGATCTCAGTCACTTACAAGCTATGTGAACCTGGGCAAGTCACTTAACCTCTAGTTGCTTCGAAGTAAAATGGGGGTAATAATAGCACCTACTTCCTAGGGTTGTTGTGAGGATCAACTGAGATCCTTTACTTTAATTGTAAAGTGCCTAGCCCAGTGCCTGGCACATAGTAGGTACTTTGTAAATGTTAGCTATTTATTTTATCCTGATTTCAGATGTCAGTCCTCCTTGGTATCTTTCTCTACTCTGAAGTTTTCTCTTCTTCACACTAAACATCTTCAGTTCTTTCAACTGAACCTTGTAGGGCACAGTCTCTGATACACTTGACAGTTAAATCTCCTTCTTTGAAGTTTTACTATTTATTGGTATCCTTCCTAAAAGAGGGTAGCCAGAATGGAACACGTTTTTCCTCGTGTGGATTGGTGAGGCTCTAGTACAGAAGGTCTCTCACCTCCCTAGTCCTGGATACTGTGCCTCTCTTAATATGTTCTAGCTAGCTTTTTTGGCTGCTCCATCACATTGTTTACCCATATTGAGGTTCTAGTCCATGAAAATCATCAGATCTTTTTCAGACAAATTGCCATCTGGCCACGTCTACTCCATCTTGTATAAGTGAAGTTGATTTTTTGAGCCCAGATGTATACTTTACATTTATCCCTATTAAATTTCATTATATTAAATTCAGCTTGATGCTTTGGCCTTCAGAGACCTTTCTGGATAGTGACTCTGGATGCCAATATGTTAACTCTGCTTCCTAACCTTGTATTATCGGCAAAGTTGATAAGCTATAATTTGTGCCTTTATCCATGTCATTGGTAAAAGTGTAAAAGATCACAGGACCAACCACAGATTCTTTTAGCATCCCATTAGACCCCCTTTCGAGTTGCCATCATACCATTAGTGACTACTCTTTGGGCCCGGCTCTTTCAAATATTTCTTACTCTCCCTAACTGTACTAGCATCTAGCTCATGTCATGTTCTTTTTCTTTTCAGAATTTATTTTTAGTTTTCAACATTTACTTTTACAAAATTTTGAGTTCTAAATTTCTCCTTCCTCCCTTCCCTTCCCTCCAAAATGGTGTGCAATGTGATATAGGTTATATATATACAATCATATTAAACATGTTTCCACATTAATCATGTTGTGAAAGAAGAATCAGAAAAAAAGGGAAAAACCATGAGAAAGAAAAAAAAGAAGAGAAAATAGTATGCTTCAATCTACATTCAGACTGGAGTCTGAATAGTTCTTTCTCTGGATGTGGATAGCATTTTCCATCATGAGACTTTTGGAATTGTCTTAGATCATTGCATTGCTGAGAAGAGCTAAGTCCATCAAAGTTGGTTATTGTACAATGTTGCTGTTACTGTGTACAATATCCTCCTTAGCTCTTGTCTTTTCTACCTTGACTGTAGTAATAAAGTGACATGGTAGTTGGCTAAGCTAATGTGATTTATGTCTGTATGAAGAGAGGTATAGGGCTCAGACCCAGGGAGATGCTGCCAAAGCTGATGTGATTTTGAACTGTATTCAGAGAAATATAGGGCCCAGATCTGGGGAGGTGAAAGTCAAACTGTGGGCTCTATTAAAAGAGATATAGGATCCAGAACCAGGGAGATGAAAGTCCCACTGGATGCTGGCCAGATAGGGCCCCATTTAAGTGTGGTCTTACCTGGGCAGCATCCAGCGTTCAGTTTTCTGGTTCCACATTTGAGGAAGACTATTTTCAGGATGAATGCATGTTCTAGAAGGACCTGGATACTGTCACAGGAAAGGTTCATTTAGGAAACTGAGAATCATTAACCACCAAAAGAGAAGACTTCATAGAGACAACTTATTTCAAGTATTTCAAGGGCTGATATAAGAAACTGAGATTAGATTTCTTCTTTGCCCCCCAGATGAGAGAACTATGAAACAATAGGTTGCTAAGAGGGAGATTTTCTTTCTTTTTTTTTTAAGTGATAGTGAATTTCTTTTCTTTCTTTCTTTCTTTCTTTTAAATTTTTTTGAGTTACATATTTTCTCCCCATCTTTCCCCCGCCCACCACCCCAAAGCAGCCATCCCAGTGTGTCCCCCCTCCCCCAGTCTATTCTCTCCTATGTCACTTTTTGGTAGGGCAGGATGGATCTCCCAACTGCAGTGCCTGTGTATCTCAAGTTCCAGTTGGATGTAGTCAATAATAATAATAATAATAATTGCATGTGTATATATATAGATAGATAGATAGATAGATAGATAGATAGATAGATAGATAGATACACATTCATAACATTTG
>JAQQSU010004628.1:0-14028 GCA_028627135.1 Pseudochirops cupreus
CCCTGGCTAGCCCAGTCGCTCAGTCCCCCTGCTGTCTGCAGGCTGCGGCGGGAAGCTGCAAGCGGGTGCAAAACCTCTGCCTTTCACTTTTCCGCTCTGGAAGCCTTCTGGCCGGACTGCTTATCTCCCCCTTCCACAAATCCCATTCACAGCTGCCGCTAATCTGCTCACCTGAAGCTTCTCAGCTCTTCCCGTCCAGCCGCCCCCGGGGCACAGCCGGGGCTTCAGGCCAGGCTGGTTTCGGTTCGCAGTGCTGATATGGTTCCTCGTAGCCGAGCTGACTTTAGTGGGAAGTATCTTTGTGTGCGTTTTGGAGTTCCAGGATTGGGTTAGAGTCCTATTTTATGGGTATTTTGGGGTGGCTATGTGAGAGCTGCGATGTGTTGCTGCTTCTACGCCGCCATCTTGGCTCCGCCCGAGACCCAATCTTGAATAAATCTCTTAATTTTCTGGATGCTAGTTGCCTCATCCATAAAATTAATAAAATGAGGACAAGTATGTCTTCCCTGTGTCATGTCTAGAAAAAGATGTGGTCTTTCCTAAACCTATGAGCCTATCAAGTACATGAAACCTGGTGAGCTCCTGCTGAGTAGGACTTAAGAGACTGGCATAGAGTTTCCATGAACTTAAATAACCATGTCAAACTTCCTGGAGGACTGATCAGAACCATTGCATTCAAGGCTATACCATTAGGGATGTTCCAGCCATTTAGTTCCTCTCCTACCAGTTGCATATGAGAAATGAGTGCTACCAGAAATTTGAGAAGTGAACACCACCTAAGCTCTGTGTCTTCTTCCATCAGGTGCATTATAAACGAGGGCATGATGAACGTGTTTCCAGGTTCACCACAGTGGCAGATACCCCTGAGCTCTTACATGCCAAGGCTAGTGGACAGCTTCAAAGTGATGTAAGGACTAGACAAATTTATTCATATTTATGTTCACTTTCCCTGTCTCACCTAGAAGGCAGAAGAGCAAGAAAGTAGGAGGACACTTAATATGGTGCCTCTATTTCAATCCTTGTGAAAATCTGAGTTAGGATGCTCAGACCCTACACCAATGTAGCTCATAATTCCTCTGCACTATGGTAGATGGACTCCATGAATTATTCTGATTAAAAAAATCATTATCTGTTGGTCAACCCACGGGTGATAGGCCTCCTCTAGTTTAGCCAGTTTGGTCTAGCAATAGTACACATAGCAGGTCCTTACATATAACTTTTCTAGCTGTCAGACTCATCCGAACTTGTGGTCTTTTGTCATTGCCTTTTAGACCCCAGAGTCCCTTCTATGTCATGATAAATCATCAAAGTAAGTCTTTGGGACTGTGTAATATGGACAAGTCACTTAAAACAATAATAACAACAAAATCCTCTGTACCTCAGTTTCCCCATTTGTAAAATGAGAAAGTTGGACCCAATGGCTTCCAAGGTCTCCTCTAATCCTAATTCCATGATTCCGTGATCTGATAATTGTGCATATATTGGTGGGAATTTTCTTAATCTAGTAACATTTGTTTCCACAATCAGATATTTTATCTGTCACTTTACTTTGCTGAATATTTTCTTTTTTTAAAAAAACAAATATTTTCAATTAATAAGCATTTATTTTCTCTTCTCACATTTTCCAACTCATTTGAGAAAGAAAGATAGAAAAACAAACTCTTGTAACAAAGATAAGTGAGTACTCATGTCCAAAAATGTGCCTCTCATTCAGCGTTTTGTTTATCACTTTTTTTGTCAAGGGGGGGTGGAGCTTTCTTTATTATTGGTCTCTGGAATCATAGTTGGTCATTGCATTGATCAGAGTTCTTAGTCTTTAAAATTGTTTTCGCAATGTCATCATTGGATACATTGTTCTCCAGTTCTGTTTGCTTCACCTTGCACAAGCTTATGTAAGTCTCCACGGGCTTCTCTGAAACCATCCCTTTCATTATTTTTAATGGCCTCAACTCCAGATAGAGTGAGTTTAGAATAGCAAAATACAATTAAAAAGAGCTCTGGCCCAAAAGAGAGAGGGAACCTGAGTTCACGTCTCAGCTCTGTCAGTTATTGGCTTTGTGACTTTGGGCTGGTCACAATCCCTCCGGGTCTCAGTTTCTACATCTGTAAAACAAAGGTAGTGATACTTATATTTCCATTCATACGTAGTATATGCGGATGAGAAGCTGTGGGTGCTTTTGGAAATGAGATGTGTGCGAATGTGCTTTGTAACTATAGAACTCTAGAAAAACATGATAGGCCCATGATTGTTCTCACTCACATAACACTTTTAGGTTTACAAAATGTTTCACATATAATACCACCTTGGAATAAGTAGAGTAAGTATTCTTATTCCATACACATACACATACATATGTGTACATATATACACATTCATAATACATATACATTTATAACAGATATATTACATATATAATAAAAAGCATATATTACATATGTAATTCCATATATACAATACATATATTATACATATCATGGATAATATATTATGCATGAAATTTCACACATATATATGTGTATAAATCTACATACATATTATATATATGCACACACTCATCTTTGGTTTTGTTTTTCTATTTTTCTTTCTTAATGATTTGGAGAAGGTGAGGAAAGAAAATAAATGCTAATTTATTGAAAACATATCTATATCTGTGACAAAACTAAGGTTCTGAATGGTTGCCTAGGTTCACAAACTAGTAAGTTTTGGAGTTAGGACTTTGATATTGGTCTTTTGACTGTAAGGCAAGACTTTTTCACTGTTATTGTTGTTCCGTTGTGTCCTTCTTGACCTCTTTTTTGGGGAGTTATCTTGGCAAAGATTTGCCATTTCCTTCTCCAGTAGATTAAGACAAACAGAGGTGAAATGACTTGCCCAGGGTCACACAGCTAGTGAGTGTCTGAGGTCAGATTTGAACTTGGGTCTTCTTGACTCCAAGCCCAGTGCTCTATCCACTGTCTTTGTATAGTTTTCCACTAAACCACACTATTACTATGCAAACATAACAGACTCATTAAATATAAATTGTTCTTATTTATGTATTAAAGCAAGTTTCCAAGGAGTGCCATCTAGTTAGCCTAGTAGTTACTGTTGTCATCATAGTCTATCTCACTGTCTTTAAAGAAAAAAAATCTCTTCGATACTACAAATTATTAAAGCATTATTCCTAGAAAAAATTCCTTTTTGTACAGCCTTCCTGCTCCATGGTGCAATTCCCCAAATGATTGCATTATGCTATGAATAAGGATAGAGGCTTTCCAAGTAAGATCAAGTGTGAAGGGATGCTCTTGTCACCAATATCACTGCAAAACAAGCTCCAGGCTCAGCTTTACAACCCTGCTTTTATTTTAGCCTTGATCCAGGTCTGGGACTGAAGTCCATGTCCTCCAAATCCATATCTAGTAGAAAAAGTGATAGCACCAAGTGGCCCTTGGATTTTCTTGCTTTTTCTCTTATCTGAACTTCATGTCACCCCTAGTATCTAGCCCAGTGCCACATCCACAGTAGGTACTCAATAAATGTTTGTTGTACTAGGTGCAGTACATAGAAGATTACGAGCAGCAGAGAGGAAAAGGTAGCTTCCCTGCCATGATCACTCCAGCCTACCAGATTGCAAAAAGAGCCAACGAGTTAGCCAGTGATGTAAGTATCCAAATGAATGTTTTGATGTCGGGGGCTCACAGCCGGGGAGTACAATTACTCTAAGAACCAAAGCAGTGGTTCTTGCCTTGTTGGTTTGGGATTATTACCATGGGTCTGTGAATCCATAGGTATACCACATATTGTCATTTTTATCTTTATTTAGCACTAATAAATTATAATAGTAATGCTCGTATTGTTGATGCTTCACTTGTACCTACTTAGAACAATTGTTTCTTTGGTTTTTAGAATGAAATTCTTTTGTATTAATTTTTTTTTATCATTGTATACAGTTGTCCCTTCTGCTTTGAGGGATTTAAGGGCACAGTGCCCTTGTGATCTGGAAAATCAGTGTAAAATTTTTTGGCCCTCCCTTTGCACCAGAGAAGGTGTGAATTTTTTTATTTTTCTTTTATGGGGTGTTTACAGCACCTTATTGTAAAATTTGGGTTAAGTATTTGGTCATAGGCTCTGTATCATCTACTTGCATTCATGTGTCGTCTATAGCTTCTGCAAAACTCCCTCCAAATTCCCATTTAATTTTTTATGCTGACCCACAATATATCAAAACTACAATGAGGAGAGTCACAATGTGGAAGGAATAACTGTACCTTCTCACCCAGATAGCTACTAAGATAGTAGAGAGTCCACAAAAAATTACGTTAAAATGAAACCAACTAATCAATAAGCATTTATTAAGTGCCTACTACATACCAGGCATCTCACTAGTCATTCACTATACAACCATAAAAATGGCCTTCTTTTTAAGACTAAATGCAACTAATTGATTTCTAGTCTATGGAACCCAGAGCCAGGAAACCTCTTAATTTCATGGTTATTAAGCCATATTTACCACATTTTGTTTAGCATCTGAGAGGCAACATTGTGCAGTTTATAGAGAGCTAAACTTTGGAGTCAAGAACACCTAGGTTCGTAACCTGTTTCTGACACTTATTAGTTATATGACTCTGGATAAAAGTCACTTAACCTCTCATGCCCAAGGCAGTTTTTTTTTTAAGATTTTGAGATGCAGCATTGCATCTGGTAGAGGAAATTTCTATACCAGGCATTTCCTTCATAAATGAGATCACAGATCTGGATTTAAAAAAAATATATATCTGTTTATATGTCTTCTCCCTCCTATTAGATCATAAGCTCCGCAAGGGTAGGGAAAATTAATTGCTTATCTTTGCAATACCCCCATCATCTAACACAAACTATTGCCCAGAGTCAGCACTTAAGTGTGCTCTAAATGGTGAATGGATGCACTTGGCTGTGTTAGGAACCTGACTCTTCAGTGTCCATGACATTTTCCTGAATTTGAAGCAAGAAGGATCATCAGGAGACAATTTCATTTTAAAGCTTTAAGCCTGATATATGACCAACTAAATTTGTCTGGCTTGTTCATGTTACCTTTGTGCAGGTTAGGTATCACCAGCGATACCACAAGGAGATGAAGGGAAAAGCCAGCCATGCAGCTGCTGGAGCTGAGGGCCCTTGGGCAAAGGAATATGGAGATCAGTTTGGCCAGGTACACAATCATGATTATTTGTTGGAGGTTGGTTTGTTAATACCTTAAGAACTCATTAATTGGACTCTAATTTGAAATGCTCAGTCATTTGGATAGGTGATGATCTACTCTTTGAAAGAAGGATTTACTAAATAAATAGTTGATGAAAATATTACCACAGAGGATATGTTTAACTTAACTAAGAGAGCAAGCTATTTTAAAAATATTTATAAAATCTGCAAATATATCAAACATGTTAAAGATAAATTATTCTTATATCTTCATTAAGGCAGGTTACAAGGAGTGCTAATTACCAACACCTAGCTGGCCTAGCAATATGCACTTGACAGTAATAAAACTACGCTTCTTTAAGCTTAGTCTATAATTCAGGTGCACTGGGGATCATTCCTTGGGCAAAGAGCAGTGCTGCATAAAGCACTGTGTAAAGGATGAATTATTCAGATCTTTTACCCAGCCTCGCTCTATACATGAACTGAATCTGTGCAGTGATTGCAACAATTGGGATGTCATTTGAAAGATAAGCTCTGTTTTTCACCTATATTTTCTTCTTCTGGCAAAGTATGTGGGTGCTTTTGGAAGGTTATATTTTTTTATTTTTAAAGTGAGAGAATAGTTAAGGAGAGAGAATGAGAGAGAAAGAAGGAGGAAGAAAGATATTTAGGAAGAGGAAGAAGAGACAGGGTTATAAAAAAAAGAGATTGGATTGGTGTTTCTTAATTAGCCATACTGCATTATTTTGGTATCAATCTTCCTGGCATAGGTATAAAA
This sequence comes from Pseudochirops cupreus, assembly GCA_028627135.1. Lineage (NCBI taxonomy): Eukaryota > Metazoa > Chordata > Mammalia > Diprotodontia > Pseudocheiridae > Pseudochirops > Pseudochirops cupreus. Next base: position 5,937 of record JAQQSU010004628.1, read on the forward strand.
GAGGAAATAGAAAAGAAAAACCACAAACAAATTATTCCTCTTTGAGGATAAAGATAAAGACTTCTTGGTCATTTTTAGTGTTTGTTCATACTATTAAAGTGTGTGGATATGTACATAACATATGTTAAGGCCTATTTGCAAGCATTCTGGTAGCTGAAAATTGGTAGATGAGATTCAATGAAGTGCAGAGAAAAATGCTGAATTCAACATTTAAACAAAACAGTTTCAATTATGTTTTTCTTAAACCCAAGTAGTTTTAATGAATTCCAAAACAGCAGTTCAAGAATAAGTTAATAGAAGTCTCACTCTGTTTTTAACTCAATGAAAAATGTAATTAAAAATAAATTTTTTTTACAAAGTAGGTTTTTAAAAAACACTTTTAGTTGAATGTATTTTAAGAATATTTGAATCAAGTGATTTAGCTACATCTTGACTGGTCTTTATCATAGGATATAAAATATACCTAATTTATGCAATATATAACTATATATACATATATTAAATATATGCACACATATATAAAAACATATATATACATATATTAAATATATGCGTATGTATATAAAATATACACATATATACATATACACATACACATATATACACTTGGGCAAATCATTTCTCTCTGAGAGTCAGTGTATATGCACACACACTTTTTCATGAAGATTTTTTTTTTTATTTACTACATCTGAAAAGAATGCATATACACAGGATCGAGACAGGAGAAAAGCATTGGTTCAATGCAAATGAATCTATGAGAATTAGGATTTTGGGAAGGTGGACAAGATAGATTCCCTAGATATTTAAAAAGTTGGAAACTGCAAACCAAAATTTTCTGATAAAATTCCTCTATACACAAATACATACATACACATATACACACGAAATACAGATTTTGTCTCCTAGCAATGCTGGTAATTTAGTCCTTTTAGATGGGCTTCTCCAGGCCTCATTATAACATACATGGGATCAGAGGAAACCCTGATTGACAATCATCAGCCGCATCCAACTGTTGAGGGCCCTTGGGACAGTGTGATCTCACTGTGTGACATGGTGTGATTTTCTGTGTTCTATTCCTTCACAAAAAGAATCAGGATAACAGACACATGGAGAGAGAGAAGCTATACATTATGTCCCATTATTCACTCCTTCCCCTAAGGGGTGAGCAGGTGTCTTAATTTGACCAAATATGGTACATAGTAAGTGAGGTGTCGGCACTTCTATAAAATGGCCAATGTGGTTTGCATAATTCATGCATTGACAGAATGTCTATAAAACAAAAATCTAGGGGAAAGGGTAGGGTCAAACACTCTGCCTGAAATATCCATTGGATTATGTTTCAGATCGTCATCTGCCAACTTGAAGTTGCCTTTTCATAAACACGTACCACCATTCGAATATAGCTGCATGATGCAGACTCTCTTTTGGGAGGCGATGTAGTGTGGTGTACTAAGGAATCAAAACAACTAAATGTGAATCTTGACTGCACCATGTATTAGCTATGTGACCATGTCCATACCCCTGAACATCTCAATCTCACTTGCTTCATCTATAAAATGGGAATAATGTTATTAACAGTAGTAATAATGAGAGCTAGGACTTACATAACACTTTAAGGTTCATGAAGCATTTACTCATTTCATCTTTTTCACAACTGTTATGAGGCAAGTGGTACTATTGTCTCTTTTTTTTTGCCTTTTTTTTTGAAGGGGTAGGGCAATTGGGGTTAGGTGACTTGCCCAAGGTCACATGGCTATATTGTCTCTCTTTTTATAGATGAGGAAATTAAGACAGAGGTACATAGCAATATGTCCAGTTAGGTGGCTCACTGGATAGAACACTGGGCTTGGGATCAAGAAGACTCATCTTTCTGAGTTTAAATCTGGCCTCAGACACTTACTAGTCGTGTGACCCTGGGCAAGTCCCTTAACCCTGCTTGCCTCCATTTCCTTCTCTGTAAAATGAGTTGGAGAAGGAAAAATGGCAAACCACTCTACTATCTCTGCAAAGAAAACTCCAGATGGGGCCAGGAAGAATGGGACATGACTGAAACGGCACAAAACAACGTAACAATATACTTTATACACATGTAGTGATGTCTCTCCCATAGGGAAACCAGCTACATCTTCCCTGCAGAGTTCTAGGGGCTACCCTTGAGGGATAGTGGGATGATTCTTTAACCCCTATTCTGGAGTATTCCCCTTATCGTTAGCTACCAATAATGATAACTGTTATCAGAGGGTTATAGAGCTAATGTTTGTGAAAAATCTTTGTAATCATAAGGTATTATATAAATGTGAGCTGTTATTCATACAATTATTACTGTTGTTATCTTTATATTATTAATGATAGAAATCAATGACTGTAGAGACCAAATATATACATCTGTGTAGCTCTACTAAGGATAGAGTATACATGGTAAACATACTTGGAATAGGGTTATTGATGAGGCTAATAGGGCACCCCAATAATAACTCAGATCTAGAAGGACATAAGAAGATAATAACCCAATAATAATGCAGAATCTATGGTAAGACATAAGGCTTTGGGAAAGGACATGAGAACATAACAATGAGGACCGGTGAGAATATTGAAGATATATTATTTACCATTGGAACTAGATATAAAACTTTGAATGCTTATGATATGCATACCACCCCCCCACCCCAGCAGAATGTAAGCTCCTTGAGGGCAGAAATAGTTTCCTTTTTTACTTTATACCCAAGTGCCTAGCATTGTGGCTGACACCCAATGAGTACTTAAAGAAAGCTTGTTGGATTGCATTGAATTGGATAATAATATGTATCCAATATTATCTCAAGAATATTTTCTTTCAGTGATTTTTTTTTTGCAAATGCAGTGCCAGTATGGGTTTTGATAATGGTCTTTCATCATCCACTCATTCTGTGAAGTTAGCATTAACAATTAAACTTCCCACATGTCTCAGCAGGACTATTCAGAAGAATATGAAGAGGCCAGGGGAAAAGGTAGCTTTCCCGCTATGATCACGCCTGCTTATCTGAATGCTAAGAAAGCCAACGAACTGGCAAGTAATGTAAGTATAAAGTGGAGGAGACCGAAGGGCAACAGAATCAATGAAGAAATGGGCCTTTTCTACCAAGGTCCTTAAAGAACCTTAAGTAATGTCAGTGTTGAAAATGAGAGGGAAGAGAAAGGTGCCTTAGACTGGACTACAAGAGTTTAAAGTTCTAACCTTGGCTTTTCCACTAATTCCCTTTGTAATCTTGGACAAATCACTAGACTTTGGTGAACCTCAGTTTCCTCACCTGTAAAAATTTAAAAAGGATAGACTTGATGATCTCAAAGCCCATTCCAAGTTTAGCAGTCTCCAGTTCTAAGAAACTGAAGTAACATGGATACCCAGTCCCCAGTTTCTGTTTTGCATCCAGGGACAATCTGAAGATTATTTGTTTTTTGGAGAGTACTGGTAGTTTCTTGCTCCAGTAGGGATTAGTATAAACAAACAGGATAATTGTGCTCCTGATCGATTTGGGCTCATTCAGATGTGGAAACATGCATGAAGACATGAAATGGCTTCATATAAAATGGAAATCTATGTTAGAAATTCAGCACTGTGGGTGAATATTTGATTGGGTAAACACATGTACTGGGAATCTGATTGTGCTGGTAGAGCCTAGTCAGTAACCTGACTCTGCCTCATGGAGTCTCAGCCAGCTGGCATTCCTCAAAAGACAGGCTATAATTAAATTACATCTTCTCCAATACCCAATGAAACACTCAATATAAATCTCTAAATGCAAAAGGGAATCAGAGAGAGATCATCTCTGTTTCCATCTTCCATATTTTCCTTTTGAAAGAATCCCCAGGATGTCAAACCTTATTGAAGTCTATTGTTCATTAAAGATGAAGAGGAGTTCCAAGCTTTGAACCTTCTTGCTTATATAATCATTGGCTATGTTACCCTTTCTCTACTTTTCTTATGGCAAAGGGAGAAGAAGTGAAATTCAAATCACTTAATTTTACCACTCATTGATCCTAAGATGAATTTTCCCTTGTGGGGTGGAACCTTCCTTCCATCTGCATGACCACTCAGTATAGGTTGACGGAATATCTATAGAAAATACCCAAAGAGAAAAGAGAAGGGTAAAGTAGCTAATTGATCATCTACAATCGAACACATACTATGTAGCTTTGTGGCAGATTTAGTAGAGAAAAATTTTGCCCTAAACTAATTATGGGACACTTTCAGACATAACCCATGAAAGTGGTGATCTCAGACGTCCTTTGTTCATCGTTTCTTTCAGATAAAATACAGGCAAGATTTCAATAAGATGAAAGGAGCTGCTCACTATCACTCACTTACAGCCCAAGACAACTTGGTTCTAAAACGTGCCCAGAGTGTGAACAAACTTGTCAGTGAGGTAAGAGTGAGGAGGGGGTTACCTGTGTTTATGGCTTACCGGGATGTTGTTATGTGGCACGGGCAGGGAACAAGATAGTCTGATGATCGAATACTCTGGTTGATGGAGAATCATCATATATAGATTAGCAAATTTTCAAAAAATGGAATGAGATACAATGCGTCTAACACTAAAAACCCTGTACACATAATTGATTCCTTGATGATTAAGAAGGTGCCATGCAGAGATACCTCAAGATTATCTTTACAAGCATCAGTTACCGTTGTACCGTAGCATCAGAGAAATGCCACATGGAATGCTTATTGAGGTTTCTAGATGTCAGACATGCTAGATTTTCCTGTAGTTTGTTGGTTTTGTATATAGTAGCTTTCAAAGACAAGGCATCAAGTTCCAGATGCTGATCTTCATTAAAACTCAGAGGTAGGAAAATGGTCTTATTCTCAATTACTACATAGATCCCAACAAGTACAAATAATGAATCCCCCAGAAATGGTCCCATGCGCTCGAACTTGCACTTTTTGAAGTTATAATTATGTTAAATGTGGTCATTGGTTCCAGCCCAATGGAAATATGCAGTGGGAATTCAAATAATTCAACCACTTCCGAGAATTCTTTATTAATATTCATTGGGATTTAGCTGTATTCACCTCTTATCTGAAGTGAGAAAGGGTGTTGAAGGTACTCATAATCCTGGTGAGTATTCGTTCAGAAAAAAAAAGGCTTGAAACTATCCTGAAGGCCCTTCCCCAACTCTAGTTTCCGGGAAAGTGTTTCATAGACACACAGAACTGGAACAGACCTTGGAGACCATGTAGTCCAACCCCATCATCTAACAGTTTGAAAAACTGAGGTCCTGAGAAGAGATTTCCCAAGGTCACACAGATAATGGCAAAAATAGGACTGGAACTCAGATGTGACTTTTACTCTGATGCTATTTCTTGCTACTACTCTGCCATACCTCCCATTAGATTTAGCTTCAACATATTGTTAAATAGATAGCATCCATATGCTTAGAAGTGCATTGTGGAATTTGAGGGGAGATTTTTCCAAGATTATGATTTAAGCCCTAAAAAAAGGACAAATCATAAACATGTATTTTGTAATGTATCACATGGAATGGAGCTACATTTCCATTTGTAAGAGAAGGGCACCAGGGAGTCTTCAAATTACTTTCGACCATACATTTATCTGTGGAGACAGATCAGCTAAGACTCTATCAATGGTAATAGAACTTCAGTCAGCCTTTCCAGTGGCATTTCCACTATCCATAGTGATTTGGGGATCAATTCAATAGCTGTTGTATAGCATTTCCCATTCTGTCATCCAGGGTTTCTCCAGCTGTCATCAATTAGAAGGAACTGTCCTCATCTATTTGTGGTGTCTCCAATGATTATCTGTTAAACAACTGCAAATTTTTCATTATATTGATTGAACTAGATAAGAATTTGGAGGGGTTTGGTAAGGAGTGGCTGATTGATTATATATTGATATTGATATGGGAGGGTGAGGAATGCATGCTTATTTAAAAAATGTTTTTGAATCCTTTAACTTTTGGGTTGAAAATTTTCTAAGTCGTTTTCAATTTTTTTAGAGGTTTTAGAGGCCAGTTTGGGGTTTGGTTATATTGTACCTCACGATATTTTGGTTTCTAAGGTGGAGTATAAGAAAGATCTGGAAAACAGTAAAGGCCACAGTATTAACTACTGTGAGACTCCTCAGTTCAGGAACGTCAGCAAGATCTCCAAATTCACCAGTGATGTAAGTTTTTAATGCCTTACTTAACATGTAGGCCTTGTAGCTCTTATCTTTCTAGCTTCTAGGACTACCAATATGCCTTTGTTAATGTGAATGTATGTGGATGTTTCAGATAAGCATGGCAGGAACATCAGTGGCTTTTGAATGTAGTAGTTACTACTGACAAAATGGATTGCGTATAATTAAATTAGAGTGATACCTAGCGATTTTGTTGCTCTGATCAAGTAGCAGTAAACGTTCTCAAATCAGTCATGAGGGAAACCCTTTCTTAGGGTCAAGGAGAAACCCTTTTGGGGCCACTGCTGGAAAAGCTCTATTTGGAGAAGGAACAAGGCAAGGCTGAGTGGGAAAGGAGCTCCCCTGGTGTGCGACTATGGGTGAAACTCACTATCTGATAATTTCCTAGTTTAATTAATTATTCTTGGTAACTTGTATGAGACTAATGTAATCAAAATCCTATAAAAATGAAAGTTAAATTATTTTTAAAATCGCACCATCTTAAATTTATTACTTAAATTTTACATTTAAATGACTTAAATTACTCTAAATTTCCATTCTTGAGGGCAAATTTCCAGTTGCCTTATCCTAGTTTTGGTTTTGTGTACAATATATTCCTAACCCATGTGAAAGGATGTGATAAGTATACCTCAATTCTATACATGATTTATACATGATTTTATTCTATCACCTTATTTCACTTAATCATAGATGTTGGAGTTAGAAGATACCTTAGAAGTAATCTAGTTTGACCTACTCATTGAGTAATCTTACTATTTTTGACAGAGGACCACCTTTTAAAATTCCTTCAGAGAAAGGGAGCTTGATGTCTATCAGGGACAACTTGTTCCACTAATCAGTGGTTGTATTCATTATTAAATTCTCATTTATGTTGAGCTAGAATCTTTCTTTTTGTAACTCCATGAGATCTGGTCTACCTTTCCTCTCTTCCCACTGGCTCTGGTTTGCCTTCTTCTGCCCGCCGATTCTAATAGAGCAAGCTTGGGAAATGTTTTAAAATGTAATAGGAAAATGTATTTTTTATTAGACTGTTCTGAAAAGCAAAATGTGTTACTATGAGCAGTGATCGTTAATAGCATAAAGATTTCACAAGTGCCTACTTACACTCATACTATCCAGAGTGATTAGGAAAAATAAGTTTTTTTCCCTGCAGGGAAAGAGACCAAGACCACTTACTTAACTAGAAATGTTTGGGCCATGTTTATTACTATTTATTTGTGCAAGTCTAACCATGTTACTCTCATGTTCAAGAAGCTTCGATGATTTTTTTGTTCTCTCTAGGACTGAATATAAACTCCTCTGTCTGGAATTTAAAGCACTTCACAGTCTGTTTCTATCCTGTCCTGTCAGGCTGATTGCATAATACTCCTTGTCAGGCACTTTTATGTTCTCCCCAAACCAACCTTTTTTGCTATTCTCAGTTCTGTCCCCCATCTTGATGCCTTTACCCAGGCTGGCTCTCATGCCTGCAATGCTCTCCGTCTCTCCTGTATTTGGGAACCCCAGCTCTCTTCAAGATTGAACTCCTCATTCACTCAATTGTTAATATTCTTTCCCCAGAAAATATTTAATACATATTTTGCATATATTTTGTATCTACTTACCTGTATATAGGTTGTTTTCCCTAGGAGAGTTGAAGCTTCTTGAGACCTGGGCCTTTTTCTGATCATTATATCCCCAACATCTAGCATGATATATGAATGCCACATTATAGGTATTTAGTAATAAATTGTGCTGGATTGAATTCAATTTGGTCAAAACCAAAGTTTCTGATTAAAAACAAAGTTTGGAGATATCCATGTACATGTACATGTATATGTATGCATACATATATGCATATGTGTATATACACTCATACATATATGTATAGAAACTATAGAGGTATGTCAGTATCTAGATTGATATATATCTGTATA
>JAQQSU010004629.1:0-14028 GCA_028627135.1 Pseudochirops cupreus
AGTGCTTTGCAAACCTCAAAGTTTTATATAAATGCCAGTTATTCTCCTTATTGCCGTTCAACTATTGCTTCAATTCCTGAATCTTCTACCACCTTCTTACTGAACTGAAGCAGTGTTTATAAAGGAATAGATGGGTATTCTGTTAAATGTTTAACAATTGGACTCTCTGTGAAAAAATTATGCATGCTAACTGCAGTGTTAACACTTTCTTAGTCTAGACAGTCAATAAAATCATAACTCATTCCTTGATCTGTAGTGATTACTGCGGTGTAAATGCTTATGCTGAAAATTTAGCAATGGACTCTCAGCTTGGTTAGATCTGGCTTCAGCACACTGTTGTGCATTACTCAGCTGTACAGGATATCTTTACAAAACCTGAACAGATATTAAGGTATAAAAACTTCATCAGCACATGTAGAAAAGTATAAATGCTATCAAACATTCAAAGAACAAATAATTCCAAAATTACATTATTTCTCCATCTGTAATACAAATAAGACATGGATATTTTAAAGCAGGGGAAAGCAAACTAGAAGAAAAAAATAAATGTCAATATCCCTAGTGAATATTGAAGCAAAAATATTAATTAAAATATTAGCAGAGACACTACAGTAATGTATTAAAATATACACTATAACCAGGTTGGATTTATATTGGAAATTTAGAGTTGGTACAATGTAAGAAAAACCATAAACACAATAAATTATATTAATTACAAGAATAATAAAGACTGTATGATTGTATTAGTAGCTACTAAAAATGTTTTTAGACAGAATTCAACATGTTTCCATTACCACTAAAAACATAAAAATATATGGCCCCGTCCTTAATATGGTAAATAAAATCTACCTAAAAGCTAACATTATATGTAATAGAGGCCAGATGCTTTTCATGTAAGATTAAAGGTAAAGAAAAAATTCATTATCACCCCTATTATCTGATAAAGTTCTAGGAACAGTAGCTATAGCAGTGAGACGAGTTAAATAATTTGAGGGAATAAGCAGAGGGAAAGAGGAAATAAAACTTCTGCTTTTTGTAGATGGTGTGATGGTCTATTTAAAACCTAAAGAGTCAAACAAAACTTAATTGAAACAATCATTTCAGTAAAGTTGCAAGATGTAAAATAAACCCATCATAATGTAAAATAACCCATCATAAACCCATAAAATAATCAGTGTTTCTGTGTGTTACCAATAAAACTAACCAGGAAGACATAGAAAGAGAAATTCATTCAAAACAACTGAAGAATGTATAAAACATTTGTGAGTCTAATTACTAAGACATCCAAAGGAACTATATGACTGCAATTACAAAACGTTCTTTATAGAAATATAGACAGACTTAAACAGTTAAAGAAATATGAATGCCTGGGGAATATAATAAAAATGATAATATTAACTATTACTTTACTTATTCAATGCCATGCCAACTACATTATCAAAAGATTACTTTGTGTCATTAGAAAAAATAATAATAACGATAAATTTCATCCAGAGAAATAAATGATTAAGAATTTCAAGGAAAATAGTGAAAAACATGAGAAGAAGCCTAGCATTATTAGATTTCAAACTATATTTAAAAGACGAAATCATCAAGACTTCTTGGTACTGTTTAAAAAATTGAGAATTTGGGGCAGCTAGGTGGCACAGTGAATAGAGCACCAGGCCTGGAGTCTGGAGGACTTGAGTTCCAATCCAGCCTCAGACACTCAACACCTACTAGCTGTGTGACCTTGGGCAAGTTACTTAACCCCAATTGCTCTGCATTCCCCCCTCCAAAAAGCAAAAAAATTAAAAATAAATGAATAAAAATTGAGAAGTCTAGCTGTGGAAAAGGTGAGGTACACAACATGTAGAAGCAAATGAACATAGTCGCATAGTGTTTGATAAATCCAAAGACTCTACTATTTTACAAAAAATTAAAACTGAAAAGCAGTCTAGAAGAAATTAGTTTTAGACCAATATCTCATACTACATAATAAAATGAGCTCTAAATAAAGGATATAGATATAAATTATCATGTTATAAATAATTTTTAGGTGTCAATCAGAAGATTGTTTTCAAACTGTAGATAGGAGTAAAGAGAATTCTTCATGAAATGAGATAGAAAAAATCATAGGATGTGCAATTTTGATTACATAAAATGACAAGCATTTGCACAAACAAAATCAGTACAGTTAAAATGAGCAGGGAAACAATTGGGAAAAAGTCTTTTAGGAAATCTCTCTGTTAAAGGTCTGACATCAGAGGTATATGGGAAACTGATTTAAGTATACATGAACAAGAACATTCTCCAGTAGATAAATTTCAACAGATATGAAACAAGCAGGTCTGAAAGGAAGAAATCTAAGCTATCAGCAATCATGTGAAAAAAATATTCCACATCACTATTAATTATAGAAATACAAATTAAAACAATTCTGAGTTTCAACTCATAGTGGAAAGATGACCAAAAAAGGAAACTGACGATTGTTGGAGAGACTGCAGGAAAACAGGTGCAATGATGCACTGCTGCGAATTATTCCAGCCGTTCTAGAAGGCACTTTGGAACTGTATCCAAAAAGTTACTAACCTGTGCATAATCTTTGACTCAGTTAGGCTTGTATCTCAAAGAGATCAAAGGAAGAGGAGAAGGGCCCATAAATACAAGAATATTTGTAACAACTCTTGGTGTTGTGACAAACAATTGGGTCCCAGAGAGATGTACATCAACTGGGGGATGACTGAACAAATTATGGAATGTGAATTTAATAGAATACTCTTGTATTGTAAGAAAGCAACAATTTCAAAGAAAACTGGGAAGACTTGTATTTATTTACACAGAGTGAAGAGAGAAAAACTGGAGAATACTTATACAGTAGCCAAAACACCATAGTGACAAAGTTTTGAAAGACTTAAGAACACTGATCAATGTGATAATCAACCAAGATCAGAGAGAATTTATGATGAGATAAAGTGTGCTACCTACCTCATGGATAAAGCCACTGTTTGAACACATAGTTAATTCATCTAAAAATGACTTGAATGGATTGAAAAATTGAAGAAAAATGGGTGGAAAAGAAGCAGAAATAGAGTTGTCTTGAACAGAGAACACCTCAAAAAGTTAGGTGACATGAGACAGAACAGGTAGGAGAGGGGAAGTCCTTTCCCACTCATTCAAAGATCGAAGACAGGAAACATACTCGAAGATTCTATGACTGTCTTGGGCCATTTCCTTTCTTCATTCTCTTTGCATGCGCTTGACTGATTTTTTTCCACATACTGATGTTTTGAATTCTTTTAAAATGTGAATAGATTTTTTTTAAAAAGGGGAAATGAAAACTATCAACATACAGAAAAATACGAACAGAATTGTATAAGTTCCCTAGTGATCATGGGAATTAAAATGGAAACAACCAAAGTAGCACCACTTATCCATCAAATTGGCAAAAATGGTAAAGGATAGGGAAAAAACCCAATATTAGAGGGGAAATAGGAATGCATAAAAATGAGTGTAACACACTTTGATTAGTAATGAGGTTAAATGTGTGCTTTGTTTTTGGTAAGTTATTCCTGTCCTTTGACCATTTATCGCTAGGGGTTGGATATTGATTGATCTTTTAGATTTGTAGTATTTTCTGTGGATTTGTAATGTTTTAATCTGATCTGATAATATTTATGTCATAGTCTTTTATTCAGAAAGTTGATTGTTTATTATCCAATAGTTTTGTTGCTGTTCAGTTGTATTCAGTCATGTCCAACTCTTCATGACCTCATCTGGTGTGTTTTTTTTTTCAGCAAAGATACTGGAATGGTTTGCCATTTCCTTCTGTAACTCATTTTACAGATGAGGAAACTGAGGCAAACAGGGTTAAGTGACTTGCCCAGGGTCACACAGTGTCTAGGGATGGATTTGAACTCAGGAAGATGAGTCTCCCTCATTTCAGGCCTGGCACTATATCCACTGTACCACCTAGCTGCCCATCCAATATTTATAACTCAGTAATTAAATTTCTCCTGAATTATGAGTTATGGGTAATACCACTGCCAAAAACAATTGTCTAAGGAAACATCAGCAACCATCAGCCTCCTTACTTCTATAAATCTTTATGAGGGTGGTTTACACACACATCAAGGCAATGGATGCTTGCTAAAAATACGGATGAGATTAGGTTGACTTTCCCAGATGGCGTTTTGTAGCAGACCACAATTCATAGAGAAGTGTAAAGGATGTAAGCACCCTCCTGTGGCCCTTGCTGATCACAAAAAAGCAAGTAATTACTCAGAGAAAATGTAGCTTTAAAGATTCTCCTCAAAGGTTCTCCCATAATATGTTAAGATCCTAGAAGATTCTATGACAGCATGACAGATGTGACCAGAGACATGACTTTGTTCAGTGATCCGCTAAACCTCAAAATAAAATGAAGCCTCAAACAGGGAGACATATGCTCACCAAAGGTTCTTTGCCAATGTCATGAAGGATATCCTATACAAAATCCAGACAGAAGTAAGAATTCCCTATTCAGAGAGAAGTTCTACAGATGCTGCTGTTTATGGTTGACATTGTGTTGTCTGCAGCAAGCCCTGGAGCAACTCAGAAGAAAGAGATTAACAACAATAAAAATGATTTTTAAAAATATTAACTGACATTTATATGGCACTTTAAGATTTGCAAGGTGTTTAACTCATTTGATTCTCATTACAACTGTGAGGTAGGTATTATTATTATCCTCACTTCACAGATGAGGAAACTGAGGCAGACTGAAGTTAAGTGACTTGCCCAGGGTCACACAGCTTATAAGTGTCTGAGGCTAGATTTGAATTCAGGTCTTCTTAACTTCAGGTCTAATGTCTTGTCCAAGGCACCTAGCTGACTTGGGGGAAAAAAGAGGATAAAGAACCCAGGCTGCCTAGATTATGGCTGATGAGATGTGCCTAGAACTGGAAAGGAAAATGAATGAATAAAACATTTATTAAGTGTTTACCATATGCAAAGTGCTGTGCTAAGCATTGGGGGTACAAATATAAATGTAAGGCATAGCTCTTGTTCTCAAGAAGCTCACACTCTTTTGGGGGAGATGATACATATGGGTGGTTTTCAGATGGCAAGGTCCCATGATCCTTCACTGCAGCAGCAGAGCAGATGGTGATGCTTCTTTTTTAGTGTCATTTTCCATGATGAGATCCTATTGGTTTCTGATGTTGAACTATTTGACTTTGGTGGCCTGACCTTTCTTTTCTGGGTCTTCAGCCTGCAGGAGTAGTTGCCAGGCTGCATTTCCACAGGGGCTGCTTTCCAGGATAAAAACTGGCAACACTGGTCTAGAAGCATTTTTATCCCCAAGACTCTTGGGTTCAGGGTCTAGGGATGTCTACATCAGGGTCTGAAGTAAGATGGTGGTTGAGGTTCCGGTGGTTTGACTCCCAGGCAGATGCTGCCTCCTGTCTCTTCCTTGGGGTACCTTGAAGTAACAGTGATTTGCCTGTCCTATTGGATAGCAGTTGGTTGGTAGTTGGTGGGGATGGCTGGTCCCTCCTCTACAAGAGTTGCTTCCCCAGATGATGGTGCTAAGTGCTTGGCTAGAAACAGACACAATGGTTTGAGGGGGCTGTTACTCTCAGGGCTCCTATGTGTTCATTAATGTTGGTGGTAATTGATCTATAGTTGTTGCTGGTGGTAATGAAGAAGAGGAACTCCTCCATAATGATTTCTCCCCCCAATGATAGTTGTGGCAGCTTGACTGGATGGAGTTCTGGTGGTCTGAAAGGTTCTGCTATTCTCGAGGTTGTTGGGTTTAGGATCCCTGGAGATCACATTTGGGAAACCGTGTAGCAGTTTTTAATTATGCTGAAATGCTTGCTGATAGAAAAACTCATTTTTGAATACCAGTATTTTCTTAGTGATGCATATGGGGCTGTGAGTCATTGAACCCCCTGATCTGAGATAACCCAGAGTTCAAAGTGAAGATGAATGGAAGGTTGTAAGTATCCTGAAGTATATTCCCAGTGATACCTTTCACGTAGGAAATGGCACAAAAGAGATTGGCGATGACACATGATTTCAAAAGGAGGTGAGATCATACTAATCTGAGGGAGAAATAACAAATAGATGGCTACAGTATTGCACTGACATTCATTAAATATTAAAAGAACCAGAGAAAAGACTACAGCGCATTTTATGTATTATTTATAAAGTGTTTACAGAAATACATGGACGAGAATCAAATAGGATGGGAGAACAAAAATGTGGAATGTGTTATAGTCTGTACCATTTATGGGAAGGGGTTGTGTTCCTACCAGGGAGGTCACAGGAACTGAAGCATTTCCATTGTCCCAGAAGGAAAGTAGTATTTAATTGATGTCCCATTCAGCTATGAAATTAAATGTTCCTTAGATTCAGTGCAGGGCAGAATACACCTCAGGACACCGTCTAACTCCTATTCTCTGAACAGACCAGGCAGGAATGGAAAATCAAATAGCAAAGTATTTTATTGAAACAGGAGTGTAAGATAAATAGTAAGTAAGAGGGAAATTTTAGCATGAAAGTCATTTTAAATCATTTTAGCATTAAATAAGTGTATTTGCTATGCAGATGATCATGGGTAAGTCAACAATTTCCTGAGAACATGCTCCAAGGTGAGGAAGGATTTCAGTTTCAGTGCTGAAAATACCCTCTTGCCTGAGTTATCAGGATTGTCTCCCTTTAACTGACAGTCTAGGTACTGCTTTTGCCTCGCCTCCCAAATCTCACTGGCAGGGTCCCATGTTGTTTCTGTTCCACCCTGCCTCCATGGCTGTCATCCCCTGAAACTCTATCCCACCCTTATTGTCATTTGGACTTTCAGCAGCCACTCACTAAAGCTCCTCTCTGGCTATTGCTTCTTGTCACTGTTGCTATTTTCTCCCTTGCTTCTTCATGGTAGTATCTTAAAGTGAGACTTCCAGGTCTATATGTCTTGGGACTAGTCAACACTTTTCAGTTCTGAGGAAAATTAATTTTAATTCTCTATCATTTGATTATTAACATTAATTTGCAATATTCCCTTTTCCATTTAAAACCTCTATTTTTTAATTTAGCTCACATGGAAAAATTACTTCCAGGAACTGGCTGAGGAATGTGATCACATTCCAGCCCCTCCTAGAGTCTGGGCCTTTCTGTTTATCCTATAAACAAAAGCTACCTGGGACAAGTCCACACTACTTAGAAATGACTCTTGTATCCTTGATTTCTAATCAATGTTGGGGTGACCTACCACATGAAGAAGAAATAAGCCAGAGAGGTCCAGAACAGATGGCTTTCTCTGCTCAGACTGCTGAAGGTTTCTGAATCTCATGACTAGGCCAGTTCTCAGAGACAAGGGTTGAGAACTCTTAGTCTACCTTCTCATTAAACATCTACTAATCAGGGTTGCTTTTCTCTTGGCAGGAGAGGTCCCAGTAATTTGCTGTTAGGAAGACAGACCTGGATTTATATAGGCCACATGCTCCCTTGGGGGTCTTTGATTACTCAGAGAGATCACTGACCATCAATTTATCGATTATTGTCTGGCTTAGTTAATAAACTGATTTTTAATACCTAGAACTCTATCTCTCAGACTTTTATATGTCTTAGTTCCATCTTCCATCTGCCTCCTAGCTCCACCTTACTAGAATAAAAAAAGACATAAGTAAGCAACTATGGAACTTTCCCCCTCCACCCTTGCAGCAAAATGTTATTCTTATCAGAGAGTTAATGAATTCCTTTCACCTCTTCCCTGCCTCTGGATGCAAGCTGTATGTTTACCATATTGTCCCTCTTGTTGAGTCTTTCTGAGATGAGAGATAAGCATCTATACCTCTTCTATATGTCTCTTCCTCTCCCAGTAGCTAATTTCTAGCTGCACAAGTTATTTTAAAATTTCAATAGACTTATAGAAAGTACTAAACCCCCTGGAGAGGAAGGGACAAAGCAAGTCATGTTTACCAGCATTCCAGGCAGTATGGTGAAGACCATATTCCCCTTACAAGTGTATCGTATTCTATTAGCTTCTTATCCCAATTGTGGCTCATGACAGAATCACATTATCATTCATGTTAGTTATTTTTCAGTGGATCTTCAGTGACTCTCCCTAGGACCTGGCTATCTCATTCAGTATGAAATCTTATTTGCTATCATTCTTTGAATAATAAAGAACATATATTGGGCATTAAACCTAGAAAGTGAAATTTGGTGCCATACTGCATCTTTAGGAACTTAGTCTAAAGCAAAGGTTCTTAGCCTAAAGATAAATTTATGATTTTATTTTGCCCCCAGGGGATAAACAAAATAAATCTTCCCTTCCTTCCCCCAACCCTTCCTCCTTTTCTTTCTCCCTCTCTCTTTCCTTCCTTCCTTCCTTCCTTTGTCTCTCCCAATAGAATACAAGCTTCCTGAGAGAAGAGAGTGTTTCAATTTTGTCTTTGTACTCCCAACACCTTGTACATTGTCTGGTACATAACAGGTGCTTAATAAGTGTTTGTTGTTTGATAAATTTAATCCCTCTTTTGAAGGTGATATTTAATTTATTTGGCTGGTATTTTTTTAATCACATAGGCCAGTTGCTTCTTACTGGCATGTACTATGTATAACTGGTTTTTGTTTTTAGTTTTGATTTTGGTAACCCTAGGCAGCAATAGGAAAGATGGGTACCTTCCTAGACATATACAGACAGGGTGGGATGAACAAAAGATATAAGGAATATAGGGAGTAATATGACAGGAATAAATAAAGGGCAGGACGCATGAGAGATTAGGAGAAGAGAAGAAATGAAGTATCCTGGGCCTGAGGTGGGGGGGGAGGGGGTGTATCTATAGAAAAGAATTTTGAATCAGAGTATTTGCCTCACTCTGGGCTATACCTCAACATTTCTCCTATACATATGTCATAATGTGTGATTGATTGATTGTAAGGGACCATAGAGATCATCTAGCTAAATTACCAATGAGAGAACTGAAGCCCAGAGACACTGTGTGATTATCTCACACAAGATCACACAGGTAATAAATACTAGAGCTGGAGATTTAAATCCAGCTCCTCTGGCTTCAATTCTAACAATCTTTCCTCTATGTAACATGTAATTATTTGTGGCACTCATCTGTTCTTTAAACTTTAAGCTTCTTAAGGGCAGGGATAACATTGTTCCTTATCTTTGTAGCCCTAGTGCCTTGGACAGAGGAGTCACTCAGTAAATCTTTGTTCAATTATTTAAAAAAAAGTAGACAAGGCTTTCGAATCTATTCTAAGAAAGATTTTTTCAATTAAGTTTTTTTCAATTAATAAACACTTATTTCACAACTTACTTCCTATCTACCACCCATATTGAGAAAGAAAAAAAAGTCTTTTGTAACAAACATTCATTGGCCTTGTCTAAAAACAGGCCTCATTCTGTATATTGAGTTTTCCACTACTATCAGGTGGAGTATAGTAACATTCCTCATTATCAGTAAGAAGGGGACAATTTTAAGCATTGAAAGGAGATGTGGGCAAGAATAATTGGAAAAGAATGATGAGGGCAGAGCAGTAAAATAGAGAAGAAAAGTCTGATTATAATGTCATGGACCAACTTGAGTGGAGGGAATGGTGTCAGAAAATCCACAAAAAGGAATGTTGTAGCAGAGCAGAAATTACTAGGACTATGACTGTGGTTGTGGCCAGAGCTGAACCTTTGATAAAACACTACCACCACCACCACCACTACTACTACTACTACTACTATTACTACTACTATTACTACTACTATTACTACTACTACTATTACTACTACCACCACCACTACTAATATTGCTACTGCTACTACTACTATTCTGCTGCTGCTACTACTACTGCTGCTGCTGCTGCTGCTGCTGCTACTACTACTACTACTACTATTATTGTTAAAAAACAACTCTGGGAGTCAGGTGCAATTATTATCTATTTTGCAGATGAGGAAACTGAGGCAGACAGCAGTTAAATCACTTGTTCAGAGTCATACAGCAAATAAGCATCTGAAGCCAGACTTAAATTCAGATCTTTCTGACTCCAGGTCTAAGTGTCTTTCCACTGTTACTACCTAGTTGCCCCCAAGTGGTCAAGATACCTTCAGCTCACTCTCTGATGGGTTTTCATCTCTCCAAAGTAGTGTTTTAGTATCTAACACATAGTACTTGCCTGGATAGGACCCTTCACAAGAAAAAGCATTCAAGGTGCCAGAATGTTAATTACTTTAACCCATCTCCCAAGGAAATATTCTGCACACTGATAGAACCCCCTTACCACCCTATCCCTTCACACAAGGGCAAAACGCTACACTCAAGGTCAAAAGAGAATGTACCCTTGACCTTCTGAACTTGCGCAGTGTATATAACTCAAATAACAATGAAGGAAAAAGTCTGGTGTCTATATAGCACAATCTCGTCTCTATCCCTGTCTCTCTCTGTTTTTGAGCTCCTAAAGGTCTTGTGGATAAATTACCCAGGAATTATCAATTATCATTAATGCGATGTTAATGGGGCTAGGTCAAGGGTGGGGAACCTTCAGTCTCAAGGCCATACATGGCCTTCTAGGTCCTTTGGTGTGGCCTTTGGCTGAGTTCAAGTTTTACAGAACAAATCCTTTTATTGAAGGAATTTATTTTGTAAAGTTTGGATTCAGTCAAGGGGTTGCCCTTGAAGACCTGTCCTAGAGTCATGTGCTGTCTTGAGGTCACAGGTTCCCCATCCCTGGATTGGTATTCTAGTCAAGCTGTGTTTATTCTTTGACAAAGAGTTAACCTCATCAAAGGTATTTTATAACTTGTTAAGGGAACCTCATCAACGGCAGAACAAAGTCCTTATAGATTGGGGTAGGGGGAAGAGAAAGGAATGGATACAATGCACAATGAAGAAATTATACTTTGTATGGGGGGACATTGTCAATGGCAGAACAAAGATCTGAACAATGAGGGAATACAGCTCTAGGACAATGCCTGGAACATGTCCTGACCTTATACAGGTGTAAGCTTTCCATCATTGCCTAGATAACTTATCCCTACCCTCTTCTAAACCAATGTGTTGTATTTTTGTGAATTATTTTCTCCTTAAATATTGCCCTTGATCATTTTAATCCAGTTTCACCTGAATAAAAATGTAGATGAGTGAACAAGTTCTTAGTCAGAATAACTCCTTAAAGAGGATCCCTTTAGGGACTTCTGGTGATGGAGATACAAAATAAGGGACAGAGTCAAGAAAGGTAAGGGTGAATTTGATGGCATTTAGCAAAGTGAAGAATAAAAACAAGAGGCCAAGATTTGGAGGTTTTACCTGTGAGAGGTGATCAATATGGAAACCTTAAATATATGAATGAATGAATGTATATATTATACTTGTGCACATATGAATGTATATATTACAAATGTATATATATATATGTATGTATGTATGTATGTATTTTAACATATAATAAAATACAGAATAATGACTGCCTTAGATGGTTTTGCTTATAGTACAGCTGAAGCAAGAACTAAGTGACTTAAGATTTAGCCCTAATCTCAACTTGGCAATCTTTAGCATGTCATAATAACTGAAAAATACTATGTCTATGACATTGCCAAGACTTCCCTCATTTATAATAGTTTGGTTTTTAGCACTTTCACTATCAGAATAAAATGACTAAATATCCCAACCTCTCCTCAAAATATAAAGACTAGTGGATTCTTCTTAGTACCCTTGTAAAGAATATTTGGAAAGAAAGATAACAACAATGAGACACTCATAGTTTGATTTGCAGAGTCAAGATGCTTTTTCCCCTTTTAGAATCACTATCTCATTTTTAATAAGAAAGGATGCAAAGAGTTCACATTTCCTTGGACCTGGGTCTCCATGTGCTATCATATTACCCTGTTGTGTTGATTTACTAGGCTCTGTTCACACAGCATGATAAGACCCTAGAAGTGCCAGTTCAGTTAAAATTTGCAAAAGCAAATTTCTCTGTTTGCAGGATAGTGGGAGGAAGAAGAATTCTACAGGATTGGGTATTTTCAAATAATCACTTTCAGCAGAACTGGCTCATCCATACATCCATCAGCTGGGAGAGTGGCTATCCAGACATCCCTTCCAGACTGGGGCCCTCAAGACTGACCTCTTACAATGTTCTTGGTTTCATTGCCCCAGTCCCTAAAAGATGGATCATGTGGGGAATAAAAAAATCAATTATCCAGATGGTTACACTGAGTTCCCAGCTGGTTTGGGGTAATCCATAATTTGCTTCAGTTTGGAGTGCAGTGATATGCCTACGGAACACCCACCTAATTCCTCTGATTCATCAGGTTTCTTTGGAGGCAGGTTTTTAAGCCACTGTCCAAAACACTGCTTTATTTTGCAATATAACTTGTGTTTATTGGGCTCCATCCTGGTGTCAGTGCAGCAGCCGTCAAGCATCCAAGACGTTAATGCTTTATCTCTTTTTCTGTTCCATTCTCCATCTCCCACATAAATGTTCCCTGAATGCTAATTTTGAATAAGATGCAAAACAAGAGGTCATGTGGGCAATTGACTATCCCTTTGAGTGTTTTTCCAATTTAGGAGTCTTTGATCCCTTCTATTTAATAAACAACATCCGTCTCCTTTATCTCCTTGTGGCCACAATCCTCTTTTCCATTCCTCCTGCTCCCATCCATGTCCTGTCACAGCAAATCCTTTGAAAATTCAACTTTAGCTCTAAAGTCAAAGAAGGCAAGGCCACAAAGGGGAAGTGAATTATGAACATATGGAAGTGGTTTTGTTTGGAAGCATTATCAGCATTCCTTGCAAACAAGTTGCTGCCATATGTAGCAGTCTGAGCATTGAAGGATTTCATTTTTAATATGAATGATAAAATGTGATGAATAATAATAATCAAAAAGGATGAGATAGAGTCCTGTGGTTCCTTTCCCTACAGTCCTTCTTCGCTATTTCAAGAAGTAACCTTGGTTGGCTTTGACTCTCTCTCCCCATAGGGTATTGGCTGAAAGAGGGAGTGTAATTACAAAGCATCCCTTGATTTGGAGCTATAGCCATCAAGTAGATGGAGGATATCAAAAAATAAACTGCCCTATCCTCCTGGGAACTACTGCTCTACCCTGTCTATATATTAATCTGGCAGGAGGGTAACAGTATTGATATTTTTAAATTAACACTCCTTTTCTTGCTAAAGCAAATTACTTCCAACATATTACAGTTCATCAGCCTGAACTAGTTTTTTTTTTGAAAGTCAGCTGATGACAGAAAATCTATGACAAGTTTATCTGCATGTGATGCCATTTGCATTCTTGGGGCCAGCCTCCATTTCTATTTGTCATCATTTCTTTTTCTCACAACTCTCACAAATTAACTCCCTTATCAGAAGACAAGCAGCGAAATAATTTGTAGGTGTGGACTTCATGCCAATCAAAGTCAACTGTGAAAGGCTTTGCCCACTGGCGTGTGTCCCATGTTGTCTGTACAGAAGACTTGTTGTGAAAAGTTGATCATCCCAATCCTTACTGTGGCTTCAAAATTTACAAGTGTATTTCCTACGACAGCCATGTATGACATGCTTTCCTCTACACAGTGCACAATGACCCATCAACTATGGTATTCATACATTCATTTGTAAGTGACACAGAGCTGGTAGAGGAAGCTTACACTGTGGTTGACTCAGGCAAAATTCAAATACATTGACACACTAGAATTTCAGCTTGAGTCAAATAAGATTAAATTGAATAGGGATAAATGTAAAGCCTTACATTTGGTAGATAACAGTATATACAGTAGATAACAGTAAGAATGAACATGATCCAGGGCTTTAAGGAGACTGCAAGCTCCATGTAAGTCAATATGGTAATGTTGGAACCAAGAAAGTAGATAACACACTGGGACTGGAGTCAGGAAGATCTGAGTTCAGGTCCAGTCTCAGACAGTTACTAGATATGTGATCCTGGGCAAATTACTTAACCTCTGTTTACCTAAGTGTAACGATACTGGGATTTGAAGATCTTCCACGCCCCTTGAGCTTGCTGATGTAGCAGGAAGGGGTGGAGCAAGAGAACGCCGGAACCAA
>JAQQSU010000463.1:0-23162 GCA_028627135.1 Pseudochirops cupreus
ATACATATATATATGTATATATATATATATATACACACAATTATTATTATTATTATTGAGTACATCCAACTGGAACTTGAAATACACAGGCATTGCAGTTGGGAGATCCATCCTGCCCTACCAAAAAGTGACATAGGAAAGAATAGACTGGGGGAGGGGGGAAACACTGGGATGCCTGTCTTGAGGTGGTGGGCGGGGGAAAGACGGGGAGAAAATATGTAACTCAAAAAAAATTTAATAAAATAAATTTATTATTAATAAAAAAAGAAGAAAAAAAACAATAAAAAAAAGAATTCAAAAGCTTGTGACAATGAAGAATAAGAAGAACATAGAAAAACAAACTGAAAAGGAAATAACATCCTTTTTGCTTTATTACTAAAAATCAATGGACTTCCTACGATTAGGTTACATGAACTGTACACAAGGTTTTTAGAAGTCAAATTGAAACCTTAACATCAAATTCAGATTATTTTACTGTATAAGTATAACCAATTTTAAGAAAACTCTCTACATAAAACACTCAATTAGTAATAAAATCAAATAAGGAGCAATTATTTATATTTGAACATAATATGCAGGTTACATATTGATTCACTGCAATGCTCTTGTTAAAGGACCAGGTGTTCATTTCATTTTATATTATTTGACTGATAAAAATTCAATATTTACACATATATGTACATTTAAGAAAGCCATTTTATGTAAAAATAAGTACACCTGTTTTTGTCTAAAATATTATGTGAAATATATGAGGGAAATTGGGTTTGAAAATATTCTTGATGATATTTTGACTTGTAGTATATTATTAAGGATTTGACCTATACAATAGTACAAGAATCATCCACCTAATGGATTGGATGAGCTCCTTGATTTTTGCCCCCTACTTCTGATATACCTACCTGTGGGCTATTTAAATATTTACAGGCTTTCACCAAAGAGAAGGCAGTCAGGAAGCAGTAATTCAAATTAATTCATTTCCAAGGTCAATAATTAAATTTTCTATCAATAACACTTATATGCTGTGAATAATAAAGAACTAAAGACATTTAATTTTTCATATATGCTAATTTGGTCGGTTATATCATGAATTAGGTTGGAACCAATAGCCTAAATTTCTTTTCAATTAGTCAGTCCAAGATGGATAAGAAAGCTCTCAAGAATGAAATTCTAATGAAACAAGTGGTAATGATTTAAATGAGGAAGAAAAAAGGGAATTGCTAAAAAAAAAATCCACCAATGCAGTTGCATTGGCAAGTCATCAACCAAGTCAGATTCTTAAATGGTACATATAAAAAGCAGAAAGAAGTATTGTTATCTGAAAATGAATTTTAAAAAGAGGAGCATAGCCTCATAAGACTAATACCAAATGTGCTAATGCCAAACACAAGGATAACAGCATTAGAAGAATACGTTAATTTTGTCCATGAGAAAATAATTGACCTTGAGGATATAAATAATGTGAAAGTAAAAGATTTCTCAGAAAAATATAATGAATTAATATCACCTTGCAGGAAATTTTTCAGAAGTATTTTTTTTAAAGTACAGACAGAATCACCATATCACTGACAATGAGAAACCCTAAACTTTAATCACAAAGAAATTTATTGGGTAACCCTCAGAATTTCGATGTCAAAGAAAGTCATTTATTTCTATCAAGGAAAATCCATTAGAATAGTCTAGAATTGCACCTTCTATGTAAAAAATCCCAATAATGTTGACAATATAATATTTCAAAAAACAAAGGATGTTGGAATGAACTTCTACACATATCAAAGAAGAGTTTAATCATAGATAACAAAAGATGGAAACCTCTATATCTATAGTCTCCTAAATGGTCTCCCAATCCTCTAATTGAGAAAGCACCATTTTTACTTCAAACCCTGTTCAGTTCATAATTTCTGGATCTACCTTGAAACCTTGACCTCACATGGGTAACTCCCTTCCCTAGTGTCATTTCAGTTCCCTTTTATGTGCTGTCTTCTTTCACTGGAATTTAATTTCCTTGAGAACAGAGACTTTCCTTCTGCTTGTATTTTTATTCCCAGTTTTTTGTACAATAGCTGGCATATTTAGTAAGTACTTAATAAATGCTCACTCTATCTATCCATCCATCTATCTATGTATCTATCTATCTATCTATGTATCTTTCTATCCTACCTACTTACCTACCTACCTACGTACCTACCTATCTATCTGTTCTTTAGTTGTTCAAAAGTATTTGCCTTCCTAAGTTTCTCTTGACTAATGTGATTTCATTTCAAAGTTTATACTAAGGTCTCTTTTTTTCATAAAGAATGTTGGAAAAATCTCTACTTCATCAAAGATACTTTTCCCCCCACATCAGATTATACTACATTTTGCAGGTAAATTATTCTTGGTTGGAAGCCTTTCTTTTAAAGGAAAGGGGAAAAAGTAAGGGAAGAAAGCTTCTTTGTTCTCAAGAAACTCCCATTTTATCCAGGAGACAATGTGTTTAAAAATATATTTCTGTATATACAAAATACGGATGTACAGAATAAAAACAAAATATATACAAAGTACTTAAATACAAGGTAGTTAGGAGTAATAACCCTGGAGGAAGAGGAAAGGCTTTCTGGAGAAGGTGCTGCTTGCATTGAATCTTGATGGGAAGGAGGGAATCTATTAAGGGGAAGTATAAAGGGAAATATTACAGGCATGAGGACTGGACAATACAAAGGCACAGAGACTGGAGACTGAATGCTGTATGTAAGGAAAAGAGAGGTCAGTCTGTCTAGAATGTAAAGTGTGAACAAATATATTTTCTCTTTCTTCAAAATTCTCATTGCTCTTTGCCCACTCCTTTGTACTTCTTTCACAGTCCTTGTATCACTGGTTTTGTGTACATGTCTTTTCTACCTTTAGATCATAAAAGGCTAGTGTCATATTTTTGTAATGTGTAATATAGACAGATTCATAAACAGAGTAGGTACATAAAAGATTTGTTTGCTGAATTGAATTTGAGGAATATTTCCCCCTTAAATTCCAATGAAAAGTATTACTTCATATGAATTATAGTAAAAATCTTTGACCTTTACATTTTCTTAATTTTGCTACTATTGACTATGTACTATTTTTTATCTGTTTCTAATTAGATAAAATATATAATTACATATTATAATATTGTTATGAATGACCTTGTTTGAGGAACATAATATCTTTTTTATTTTGCTTTTTTTTTTTTGGAAGAGGGAAGGCAGGGCAATTGGGGTTAAGTAATTTGCCCAAGGTCACACGTCTAGTAAGTGTTAAGTGTCTGAGGCTGTTTTTGAACTCAGGTCCTCCTGATTTCAGCGCTGGTGCTCTATTCACTGCACCACCTAGCTGCCCCATCAAACATAATATCTTGAGAGTATTAGGAGTACTCTCCTAATTGGAGAGTATTGGGGTGCTAACTCTGAAAATGCAAAAGGGAGTAGGAAAAAGAATATATGTTTTTACTAACAAAGAAAGCTATATGAAATGTCTATTTTTCACAGCAAAACTAAAATTTCAAAGCTGACCTACTGAAAATTATAGTTTTAGCTCCTCATATACTACACTTTATTAACAAATTCTGATATGCAGAATAATTGATATCTATCAACAAAACAAATTTATCTATATTAATAAGACACTTCTATAACTGTAGATCTAAAGTAAAGATTTAAAAATTTTAATCTAAAGACTCTTCACCTTTACTATCACTTACACTTTTCCCCAGTATTTCCTACAATATTTTTTTCCATATGTACTTAAAAATGCAACTCAAACAAATAAAAAAAATCACAAAGATAAATATGTTATCATTTCTTTTAAAGAGTAAATCAAGAATAGAAGAAAGGAGTATAGTGGGAAACCTCAGAAGATAGAAGAATTAGGTCACCCTTTTAGAAAGACTATACCAGGGTTTCATTCCTAATGCCCCAAGGTAAAAATAGGTCCCCTTTGCAGCTGTCTTGAAATCCTGTAATTTCATCATAAATTCCCACTATAAGAAAAACTAATCTAATAATATGAAGGGTTCTTGTCATACAAAAATTGACTAGTAAACTCTTACTAAAGTTATTACATTTATTTCTTTGAAATAACTCACAGAGGATCAAAATAAAATTTCTAATAGGTGGTGCAGGTGCTGAGTCATAACCACACACCTAAAGTATTTGAATGGAAAAGCAAACTAAAGAGAGGTATGTAGTCATTTTAAGTAGTACACAATATATACACACCCTGTTGTATTCTATTACCAAACGAAGTGACAGCTAATGTTTGTTCTTTTAAAAGTGCTTCAATAAAAGCTAAAATAAAAATCAATGGGTGTTCCCTTTTGACTATTCTTTTTCCACCCAAAAATCAGTCCTTATATGCTTTATATGAGTAAAGAAAGTATGTTTAATAGCTGAATCAATTATCTTAAGCTATATAAACAATTTGAATTCCATCTTTTTGAAGCTCTATACATACAGAGAGAGATATTTCTGAAATTGCTTAAGACAATACACCAGCTAATACTGATATCCAGAAAGAACAAATGACAAATTTACCAAGCAGGGTCTATATGAGATCAAAGGATATAGCTAGAAAGAAACTTAAAAGGCTGCTTAAGGAAAATACTTTACAAACTCTAAGTTTCTACATATTTACATGTTATAAATATTTCATATATGTATATATGTGTATGTTTGTGTATGTGCATATGTGTGTTTTCACTATTAAGTAATAAAAGCCATTTTCTTATGTTCTTCAAAAATTAATCTTTTAATTTACTTATATACATATACACTACAAATAAGTACTACTATTACTATACCACTTTAAGGTTTATAAAGTGTTTTCCACACAAAAAACCTCTGGAGCAGGTAGTACAAGTACCTAAATGAAATTGAAGACTGTGTATTTAAAAAAAAGATAAATAAATGAAAAGACAAAATGACAAGATTAACAAAATAGGAAATGGATAACCAGATCTCAGAAAGAGAAAAAAATGTAAGTCATAAAGGAATTCCCATCAGAAAAAAATCCTAGATCTAGATGAATTTATAAGTGAATTATGTCAAGCACTTAATGAATAAATAATACTCTGCTATATACTTTCAAAAACAGAGAAAGATGACACTCTATTAAACTCCTCCTCTCAAATATTTTGGAATCAAGATACCTGACCAAGGGGAGGTCATTGGGGGAACCAAATGACTTCAATTGTGACATTCGCACTATAATGAAACCAGAAGCCAAAATTCAGTTCATAAGTTCTCTTGGGAGAGACAACTAAAGTAGTTGGGAGAGTTGCCTTTATAATGCATCCAAAGGCAATAAGAAATACCATTTCATAAGCCATCTTACTCTACTGCCAATGCTGATTAGTTACAAAAAGATCAAAGATAATAATGCAGTTTATTTTTTAATACCAATTACAGAAAGTGAAGAGGTAGAAGAAATTATGAATAACTTGGATAAGATACTATTTCAAATTAAATAAGCACATGCTTTGACACTTAGTGGCTTCATTGCAAAGGTATGCCCCAGGAAAGAATGAAGAAATATAGATTGGAAAATATGATTCAGGTGCAAGAGATGGGAGATAACAAGCGCTTACAAATGGCAAAGAAGCCTATATAGCATGAATACTTTTGTCAAGAAAAGAATTAGGTGACAACAGATATGGCAAGCATCAAATAACCTCCCCCAAAGATGAAATTGATAATATTTTAAAGAACAGAAAGGATTTGCTAGTGATATGGGTACCATTTCCAGCTGATTCTGCAGTAAGATAACTAACATTAAAGCAAAGATCAAAATTAATAGAAAACTAAGAGAAAAAATAAAAATGACAGAACAATATGGCATTCAATTGAAATAATTCTAAATTGGAAACTATAAACAACATCAAAAATGAAATGAATAGAACTGACATCAATACCGATTATAACGAATTCCTAAAGAACTTTATCTGATCAAGAGCTATAATAAGCTCACCAACGAAGTCTGGAAACTGCCTCCACTAGCAAACATTTGGTCTTCTTCACAAGCAGAAAGATATGGAAGCCAAGGGCAATAATGGCTTAGAATATAAACTGATTTTTTGGTAATCCACCTTATCTTCGCTACTTTACAGTTTTGGTGCACAAATAAAGATACAACAGAATTTATTTCATATATTAACTAGATTTTTGTTCAAATAAATAATATTTATTTAATCATCTCATAACAATATATCCAGGCTAAGAAGAAATCAAAGCAAATTATTGCATGTAGAAGAAAATCACTAATCATGAGTGAAGTTCAAAGTAAAGATATGAGAGTTAAAGTGGGACTAACTGTGGGTACCTATACATTTAGGACAAAGGTAGGGACCAGGAATTATCTGCCCATAGGGATGCTTGATATTAACCCATCTAAGGACACTAAGGGAAGATGGGATAATTTGTTCAATTTTCAGCTCCAGTCCTAAGTAACCTAGGGGAAGGGCAAAAAAACCCCAAAAAAACCCAAAAAACCAACAAACTCAAAAAAAAAGAAGCCAAAACCAAAACCCACACAAGAGATGAGAGAGAGAAAGAAAGAAAGAGAGAGAGAGAACACTGAGAATCCCTCGAAGTATGAGTAAGAAGTACAGAAGATCAAAGCTAAGCAGACATCTATATGTTCCTTCTCTCCATCTGAAGTGTACATTTCATCATCCCCAACTTGTTCTGGGTTTTACAGAGTCAAGCTCAAAAACCAAGGAGAAGAAAAGGAAAAAGCATTTAATTAGCACAGATCTTACATCCTCAAGGGGATGGGAATGGAAGAAATATTTATTAAAGGGTCAACATTACCCATGTTTGTGGTCACAAGGGAAATCTAGATTAGGCTATCATGCAACACAGCTGGAGAGACTCCACTGATAAGGGAAAATGGACATGGGCTGGAAGGGAGCCTTGGGCAAGCCACCTTTCCAGGTCTGGGTGATACCTTTGCTGGTCTGTGCTTAGAGAAGCCTGAATTAGGTAGATTTCAAGGTGAAATAAGTGTTTAATAAGAGCTGACAAACTGGTCAGGGTCCTTGAGGGGAAGCTTCATTAATGACAAAGTACACAATAAATGTGAGCAGTCTACTATACATTACAAATAAGTAATTACACAGGAGAACCAAGATTAATGATGCCATCAGAGAAATGGATGAATTTTTTTTTTACAGAACGTAAATTTATTTACAGAATCTTACAAATAAAATGGTTACAGTCCACACGACAATATATTTTTGGTTTTTTTCTTATAACACCTGAGTTTTTAAAAAACAACATTGTGATGGAATTGTAGAACTGTAAAAAGAAATCAATAATAAAAACTCAACTCAATTGATTTCCCCTTTTGCATACCCTCAATGTAATGTATACTGCTAAGTGAAATAATACAGCACCTCTTCAAACTGCCATCTTGAGAGCATTGTGTTGGTAGATGGCTCATTTAAGAATAGACCATAGGGAGGCATACTGAAGGGCTTTTTTTGTTGTTGTTTGTTTTTTGTTTTTTGGGGGGAGGAGGGGGGAAAGCAGGGCAACTGGGGTTAAGTGACTTGCTCAAGGTCACATTGCTAGTTTGTGTGTGTGTGTGTGTGTGTGTGTGTGTGTGTGTGTGTGTGGTGTCTGAGGCCGAATTTGAACTCAGGTCCTGCTGACTCCAGGTGCTCTATTCACTGTGCCACCTAGCAGCCCCTGACTGAAGGGCTTCTTACAAACTCAGGATGAAAAGCAAATAAAGGTTGGAGAATGCGTCAACATTGGCCATTCAAGTGGTAACTTCTCCAAATGTTTTCACCTAACCCAGCTCCTAACTCTGCAGAGGCTGAGAATGACTCTGCGGTCTAGTAAGAGAAGGAAAAGCTGCCTCCCCCAAAAGCAGTAGGGAATAGTATTATAGCCTAAATTTGCGTTCTCTCCTTCCCCAGGGATGAAGCACGAAACTCCTTACCACTTTCCTCTTCCTCCATCTCAATCCTCCCTTATTTCAGAGACTAAAATAGTGCTAGCCCATAAAGGCAGTATAAGTGGGGGTAGGATGAATGGTTTTTTTGGACTGTTTTTTTTGGAGGAGGGGAGACAAGGCAATTGGGGTTAAGTGAATTGCCCAAAATCACACAGGTAGTTAAGTGTCATGTGCCTGAGGCTGGATTTGAACTCAGGTCCTCCTGACTCCAGGACTAGTACTCTATTCACTGCACCACCTAGCTGCCCCAGGATGAATGTTCAAAAAAAAAAAAAGATGGGTTGTATGACAAAAGCAGAGGTCAGTTAAAAAACAAAAGAAACCCTGCATGTTCCATTAGCATCTACACAATGTCAAAAGAATGTGAGGAAGACAATCCTTAGGCTTACAACACACAATGCACTGACTCCTTATGGTAGATGTGTGAGAGGACACAGACTGGAGTTGCACAAGATAAAAAGGAATAGATAGGCTGCAATATGTATCTCTCAAAAAGGCACCCACAAGAATAACTGCCAGATTCATTAAAGTAGTGGGATATTTGATTTTTTTAAAAAAAGTTTATGTTAACAGTTATGTTATACTTTGACTCATACTAAACTTGTGATATTTTGGGGAGTAAATATGAAGAATGAATAAAAATTCATCTACAGACAATCCCTAATTATGAGATTACATTTCAATTTTCAAACAGAAACAATACTGTAAGAAGTGATTATGCCTAAAGACCAGCCCTCAAAAGTCTGTTTAACCCATAATGTACATTATATATAGTCAAATGCAAAAGATGGATTAGGTAGTCTTTGAAGTCCCTTCTAACTCTCGATTTTTGATCTTATAATCCTATCAACAGCGACAATTCAGTACCTCTAATTACCATATGTAACATTACAGCTAGAGAAAAATTCATTTAGAGTTCTAAGTAGAGATACTAAAATCACATTTTTCCCTTTTAACATCAAGAAGAACAGAAGATATTACTGGACATCAGTAACTTGGTAACTCTCTAATCTACCTTTAAAGTCCTTCCCCATGCAACTATTAAAGAGCAAGTCCTTTGCATACCTTTTTATCTATATCAAGAAAAGTACCCCTTTAGGTCAATCATTATCCCAAGTATTATGTATCAGGTAATAAAAGACAACTGCTTCATAGGTAAGGAAGGGATGGGAAAAAAAAGTTTGTGGGGTGAGTGGCCTCCAAACTGCTTTCTCCTTTATCTATTCTCATATTATTTATGTATAAAATTGGCCCTAAATATAAGAGACTACTTAATAGCCAATGGTGATTTAAAAGTGAATTATACTTACTCATCCAACTCTTCCTCTTCAGTTTTGGAAATATCTGCATAAAGGTATTTGCTCATATCCACAGGCCTTAAATTTTTCCTTTTTGTAGGTTGGGGAGGAGAATCTTTTATAGTTACAAATGTTTCAGGTTCTGGGTCTGGTTCATCAAATGGATTCAAGTACTGTGGAGCCTGTACTTCTTTAAAAGGATTGTAGCTATCGTTATAAAAAGATTCTTCGGATTTTTTAGATGACGTTGTTTCAGTAGGTGGTTCTATAAAAACAATTACATGAGGAAAAAATGTCAAACAAAATTAGTATTTTAATATCAATACTTGGTGTTTTTATATTTATACATATATTTAGAACAATAATAATTCCTGTATTAAGTAAGAACTATGGCAGGATCAACAGGGTAAAGGATAAAAAGAAAATACAGTTTTACAGGGGTTGACTAATTTTATGGATATCATACCTATGTTTTTAAAAATATACAAAACATGATAGGTCGTGGAGCTGTGATGGAGTTTAGAGACTGTCTAGTCCACTAATTTTACACCAAGAAACAAAAACCAGGAAACATGAAGTGATTTATTCAAGGTCTTTTAAGTAATAGGCAACAGAGATAGTATTTGAGCCTAGGTACTATGACTACAACAATAATTACCATGCTACATTTAAAAATAGATTATTAGTTCTTTGGAATTCCTATTAGCAAAAACATCCATTGTTATTTCAGATTTTAAAAATCAATTGCAAATTAAGAAATTTGTCCAATAAACATACATTTCAAATTGAATTTTTGCTTATTCCCAGTTATTCTTAGGTAACTAAGTCACTGTATCATTCAATTCAACTGTGTAAAAGGAATTATAACTGCAGTGTAATGACAAAGTTGGATCAATTATTTAGAATTACATAATTGTAAAGAAGTTTAAAGAATTAACCTTAGAGTCTACGTGACTAATTTAAAGTATAGTAGGACTTGAAATAATGGAGGAAAAGACATAAGAAAAGACATCAATTTAGAACCTTATCTAAAACACATAGTAATTTTTGTGGGCAGGAGTCTCCAAACAGAACGTGATTTTAAAATACTGTAACAGTGAAAATTCAAGCAGGTAAACTATTCTTTTTTTAAAGTAAATTTTTATTGATATCTTGGAGTTTTTTATTTTGTTTTACCATCACAAGAATTTCTTATAGTATTTCCCTCTCCCAAAGGTCCATGCTGTATATTTTTTTTATAAAAGGAAAAAGAAAAAAAAATTTTAAAAAGTGATTATTTCATCAAAAGTGTCTGAAAACATACATTGTCCCATACCAATGAGCCTGTCATTTCTGTAAAGAAGTGAGATAGGAGTCTCTTCTCATATATCTTCTTTGGATAATGCTTGGTTTTTGTAGTTTTGCAACATTTATTTTTGATTGCTTTATGCTTATTATTTCCATTCACATTGTTGTACTAATTGCGTATATTGTTGTCTTGGTACTACTTACTTCCCCTTTATACAGTCATGTACATTCTCCCATGCTTCTCTGAATTCATCCCATTTGATATTTCTTATAATATAGCAATATTCCTTACATTTACCCATTTTCAAATGAATGGCATTTACTTTGTTTCCAATTCTCTGCTACCACAAAGAAATACCATAAATATTTAATGTATATGAGGACTTTCTTTTTATTAATGATTTCCTTGGAGTATAAGCCCAATAATAGAAACTTTGGGCCAAGAGAGTATGGACATTTTAGTCACATTATTTGCATAATAACAAATTGTTTTTCAAAATGGTTATACTGATTCACAGTTCCACCAACAATGCACTAGTGAGGCTCTCTCCTCCTCTCTTCTCCCAACTATTCCAATTTAAAGTAAAATCTCAGTATTCTTCTGATTCTTGTTATTAGTGACTGGAACATTCTTTCATGTGGTTATTTTTTGTTTTCTTCTGAGAAACGTTTGTTAAATCCTTTGATGACTTAACTATCAGGGGAAGGGCTTTTCATGTTTATATGTAAATCACTGCCTATGTATCTGATTTACCAAACTCTTATATGAAAAATCTGATTCAAAGATTTTCCCCCCATTTGACTGCTTCCCTTTTAATCCTAGATGCAATAATTTTGTTTGTATGGAAGCTTTTCAGTTTCATGTAATCAAAATTATTTATCTTTTTGGAATTGTCTCTATTCTGTTTAAGAATACATCTTCTATGGGCGGCTAGGTGGCACAGTGAATAGAGCACCAGCCCCTGGAGTCAGGAGGACCTGAGTTCAAATCAGATCTCAGACACTTAAAACTTACTAGCTGTGTGACCTTGGGCAAGTCACTTAATCCCAATGCCCTGCCTTTCAAAATAGCACAAAAAAAATACATCTTCTACCCATAACTGAGAAATATGTGATCTGCCTCTCTCCTCATTTTTAATAGTATGATCATTAATATTTAAGTCAGATATATCTAGAATATATTGTGGAATATGACATAAAGTGTTGGTTGAAGCCTAATTTCTACCCAACTGCTTTCAACTTTTCCCAGAAGTTTTATCAACCTAAATAATTTAAGTTTAATGATTTATTAACATGGGATTATTAAGTTCCATTGTTTCCATTTCTCCTTTGTGTAATCTGTGCCACTGATTACTTCTCTATGTTTTAACCAATGCCTGATGATTTGGATGATTACTGCTTGATAGTATAGTTTGAGGTCTAGAAGTCTTAATATTCTAGATTTCTTATTTTTCCAAACGAATATTATTTGATAAAGTTCTAAAAAAGCATCCCACTGATAATTTAATTGCTATAGCATTAAAATATAAATTAATTTTGGTGGTAGTGTCATTTTGAAATTAATATGTAATAAGACATGAGCACTGAATATTTTTCAAGGTATTTAAATTAAGGAGCCCCTTCTAATTAAATCTATAGTCTTGTGTGCTTTGGTATATTGATCCCCAGATTCTTTAAGTATTTTGTAGTAATCTGAAATGAGATTTCTCTATTACTGAAAAATAATCTTGGATTTTGTTTTTATTATATGGAAATGCAGTTGACTTCTGAGGGTTTATTTTGCAGCCTGTAACTTTGCTGAAGTCACAATTAGTATCTTTGCTGATTTCCTAAGATTTTCTAAGTACAAAATCATATAATTGACAAATAGGGATTAAGTTTATTTCTTTGCTTCAGATTTCATTTTTTATAATGCAAATTCAATTCAAGAGAGGCTGTTAGGGGAGTCAGTGAACAGAACACCTCGCATGGAGTCAGGAAGACCTGAGTTCAAATCCAGCCACAGACATATAGTAGCTGTGCATCACTTTCCCTCTGCCTATTTCCTCAACTATAAAATAGGGATAATAATAGTGTCTGCTTTCACAAGGTTATTGTGAAGAACAAATGGGATAAAATCTGCAAACAGTTTAGCACAGTATGTGGCATATAATAGATAATAAATGTTTCCTTCCTCAATTCTCTCCTTTTCTATTGTGATACTGTATGTTTTTAGGGATATAATTTTTTCCCTAAGGACTGCTTTAGCTTCATCCTAGAAATTGTAACATGTTCATTCATCATTAAGATTCTTTGTCACTTAATTATAAAGTGTTTGTATGATCTCTTATTTGGTCTACTCACTATTTAGGATTTCATTGTCGTCTGCACTGGGGGTCTGTATTATTTGTGATCCCCGAACTGACTATTACTTGTACTGCTATGGTCTGTAAAGGATGGTTTACTGTTTATCCCTTTTTATATTTATTTTCTACAACTCTACGCTCTAATATCTAATCATTTTCTGTAAATACTCAATATGGTACTGAAAAATATGTATATTCTTTCACTTACACACTTAGAAGATGCTATAAGTCTTTTACCTCTAGTTTCTCTTACAATGTACTCAACTCCATATTTTCCCTTTTGTTTATCTTTCTGTTATATTTGTCCAAATTGAGAGAGGACATTAAAGTCTGATGTTGTTTTCTCTTAATTTGGCTAATTTTGCCTTAATAAATTTACATGCTAACATTTGGAGCATACTATTTTGACACTAATATTGGTTTGTTATCTAGAATTTTTTTTCATGTAGTTTTGATTACTTTTTTCTAAATGTAGTTTTTTCTTTGTTCATCTTTTTTAGTTGAGCATATTTGTGTTTCCTCTGATAGCGTGGTTGCTACTTTTACTTTTTTT
This sequence comes from Pseudochirops cupreus, assembly GCA_028627135.1. Classification (NCBI taxonomy): domain Eukaryota; kingdom Metazoa; phylum Chordata; class Mammalia; order Diprotodontia; family Pseudocheiridae; genus Pseudochirops; species Pseudochirops cupreus. The sequence goes on from JAQQSU010000463.1 coordinate 13,449, forward strand.
TAGATTCACCTGATGGCTAATGAGTTTTGTACAATTCCTTCAATTTTGTTCTGTATGTCTCTGTTTTTGCCTGTAAAGAACTGTTGTGGGACTTTTTTTTGTTTCTAAAGACTGTGTCTATATCTCATCTAGACTAAAGCTGCAGGAACTACTCATGGATCTAATCTCACTTAATTAAGGGCATGGGAACTTTGCTCCCTTTCTAAGCTGACTCAGGTTATCTCTCCTCAGGCAACCTGGTGGGCCTTCTAGGTCCTAAAATCTCATCAAGACTTAGTGAGGATATCTAATGGGCTTAGTCCAAGTGCAATTCTGAACTTCCAAGATCAACACATCCACTAGCCTCTACCTCCAAGGTAGTTGGAATTAGGCATGAGTTACTATATCTATTGGGTTTTGATTTCTTATCCAATTCATTACTTATTTTATTAAATTGTTTAATCGAGAAATATTTTTCTCCATTTGTCTTTAATATTGTCATCCCCCCAATTTCCCACCCCCCACCCCCAAATTAGAAGTTGTTGTTGTTCCTCTTCCTCTGTAAAGACAGCACTTAATGTCTTTGGTTAGTTTTGCTTAATCTATTTTAAGGAATCTTCATACCCACAGGCTCTCTTTCCCTCAATCTAATTCCCACTCCCTCCATCCTTGTTTTTGGACTTTTACTTATGAATTTTTTTTCTTTTTTTCCTTTTATCTCACTAATTCTTCCCCTTTTCTTCAATTAAGTAGTCAAGTAAAATCTGCCTTCCTCACCTCCTCACCAACTTCTTTTACTAGTCTTTTCTTTTTTCTAGTCTCTTTTCCAAAACAAATTTCATTCCTTTATTCTCTTCCTTATTTCTCTTCCCTTTCTGCTTATTCTAGACTTTTATCCTTTGATCCATAATTCTTATGCTTATTTCTTCTTTGCCTCTATATTTTTCATGGAATTAAAATTTCTAGAGCACCTCGTTTGAGATTCCTCTTCTACTGTTTCTATTATTCTGTTATTGCCTTGTAAATCTTGCCCATTCTTTTTTTTCTGTTGTGCTTCACACACAGAAGTATGAAGTCTTGAGGAGATAAAAAGGATAGATGTTGGTTCAATGGTAGAAATTTTCCAGCATTCTTGACTGTGCAGTTCATTTTCTTTCCCATCTTCCACAACATTTCCTTTTGGGTCATTTTCTCCCACTCTTCTGATTGTCAGTTACTTATACCAAAAATCTGATTCCACTTCTCCCAAAGCATCTCCCCATGAAGGCATAGTACTCTCTCTAAGCACTAGAATCTTTGCAGATTATAACCACTATAAAGTGTCTATCTTTCATTATAGACTATTTCTCTACCCTCCTCCAAAGAACTGCTCTTAAGCGGGACCCCCTCACCTGATTAAATTAAGAATTCCCCTTCTTGTCCACTGTTTTAATCCCTCCATTTGCAAATTCATCTAGTTTCAGGTAGCCCTCTTCTTGCTGAGAGACCACAGCAGTTATTTTCTCCTCATTATTTACCCCAGGCATGAATAAGGTACATTACACATTTCCTTCAGTACTCTTCCCCTTTATATGCCCTCTCATTCTGCAGTTTAGAAAAAAAAGATTTACCCATAGATCAGGTGTTGGGAGGATTTATTCTATCATGCTTCAGACCAGTTCCTATAACATCACTTCTTTTAAGTTCAACTTCCACCCTCAATTCCCTTGCGTACTTTTATAAAGAAATATCCTAACTGACTCTCTACAGTTATTTTATTGTAGATATTTTTAATGTTTCCTGCTTCAGCTCCCTGCCCCCAAACCCCAGGATAATTTATTGCTTGATGTTGTATTTGTTTACCTTTCTTGTGGTCCAGTTGTCTGGAACATGTCTGTTCACATCTGGTGTTTTGTTTGGGGCGTGGAGGTGGGGAGTGCTTCAAGTGCCTCATTCACTGAATGTCTGTTTTTTCATTGATGACTAGACTCAGGTTTGCTAAGTGTGTCCCTTTGGGTTGCATCTTGAGCTCCTTCACTCTTCAGAACACACCTTCCTATTCCCTTCATTGATTCTGGGTGGGTATACAAAAGTTATTATTCAAATTTCTTTTGCTTTATGTTTGAAAGACTCTTGGTTGCTTTGCAGATTTTGTTGTCAGTCATTGGAACTGTCAAATTTAAATGTTAGAGTTTGCAGAATGCTTGTCTTTTTCTGGAGGTGATTTATAGATTCTTTTGATTAGCACTTTGTTTCTTGTACTCAGAAGTTCTGGGCAGTTTTCTTATGTTATTTCTTGCATTCTAATGTTCACATTTTTTGACTTGTCCTTTCTGTTCTATGAACCTTAAGTTGTTGTCTCCATGCATTTTATCTTTGAGATTAATATGTTTTGCTTGCATAGATAGTGTATTCTCTTAACAATGCTTTTTGTTTCTCTTCTTCAAAACTGTTATTTGCTTCTGTGTTTTTGTAGTCCCAATTAGTTGTCCCATCTCATTTCTTTGGAGTGACTTGACACCGTGAATTCAAATTTTTCTATCCTGCCAATTATTTCTGTAACACATGCCATAAATTTTGCTCTTACAATTCTTATTTCTCTTTTGAATCATTCAGCAACTCTTCCTGTGGTTCCATGACCTCTTGGGAAGCCATAAGGTGCTATGCTTCATCAAGTGTTGATTCATTTTCCTTTGTCTTACACTATTTATTCACGAATGTTTGGACTTATTCAGACGTCCTGGAGGTTATCTTCCCTGCTGACTTACCTGCTTTGCTAAAGGTTTTTAAACTGAGCTTTCTTTGTTCCAAGATTTTTGGTAATTTCAGTCTTTTTTCAATTCCCTTATTGCTTACTTTCTGCCTCTTTTCCCCTTTGGTGCTGGATCCCTGGAGGGGTATACCTCAAAGCTGTCTCAGTCTTCTCCCATGCCAGGAAATTCACTTTTCACAGGCCTTAGTCAATCCTTGCCCCAAGTGACTTCCAGGGTACAGAACTGGCCCTAAATGGATTTCAGCCCTTTTTAATGCAAGCCTGGTACAGCCCCAAATATACATAGTAATGTCCTGCCCCAGATCACTTCATTTTTCAGTCGTCTGTTTAACCACTACTGCAGCCTTGTGTCCTGCGGCCCTTGGAAGAACATGCTTCTGTTTTCCTACAAAAAATTCCCTCCACAGATGCAAGTTGGAACTTTATAACTTATAGCCCTAGAGAGCTGCCTGGAGAAATAAAGGCAGTACATTTCAGAGAGAGAGAGGGACTGAACTCCTGACTGTAAGGCAAGTCCTTCAGTCAGTACTCTGTTCTGTTCCTCATTTAACAAAAGTCCTGCAGGACATGGAGTAAAGGGAAAGGCTGTACACTGAAGAACAACAGAAAAACAGATAAAAGTACAAGTATTGGAAATTCTCCTTCTGAAAAATATTTGACACATAACAGGCATTTTTGAGAATTTTATCTAATGACACTTATGGACATATATGTTCTAAAATTTGACGATGATGTACTGTGGACTGGGGTCTTACACATCTTAAAGCTGAACAGTTTTTAAACATATTAGTACATCATAGGTCAGAAAACTGAATTTTGTCTTTATATTGACTTAAACATATTTTTTATTCAAATTATATAGAATTTGTGAGCTTTGAAAAAGAATTCATCATTATAAGGTTAATTAGCATTGCAAGGAATTACAAACAGTAGCATAAGTTTAAAAAAATACAGTTTTTCTTTTTTAAACACAAGAGAAAGATGCAGCCCTTATTCTTGTAGATACACTCATAATATTTTCCTTTAATCACAATAACATACAATGGCAATAACCTATCACTGTAAAATACAAATTTCTAATCTTTGATTTAGATTGCTGAAAGTAAAGTCTTTGCGGTATATGTTGTAAAAAAATAATGACAAAGTTAAATGGAAATAAGATTTTATTTGTACATTTGTGAAGAAAATAGCAGAAATTGATCCAAACATAATCACCACACTTGGGAAAACCAAAAGCAAAAAAGCATTTGAAAGCATAAAGCAAGATTAGAAAATGATATAACAGTAACAAAAGAGGGTTTAAGGTAAGATTATTTCATACAAAAGCTTACAAACACATCTAATAATCGTTTTTAAAAGAACCACTGAAGTGCAAAATGTCAATGAGTAGATAAGAAGCCTTTGAACAAAGTGAAAAGAAAGGGAAGATTTTTTTTTAAAGGAAATTCAGAACAGTAAAAACAAACTGAATTATCATTACTATCTTGGTAGCTTTTTCTTCCCCAGTATAGTTCTGTTATTTAGGGACAGGTCTTAATTAATCAAAAAAAGTAACACATAATTTTAAAACTGTGCATAAGTATATTAGGTAACAGTAAGAAGAGCAAATAACTACATCTCAAGGAGAACAATATCTTTCACACAAAACAAGATAATACTGACTATCATATTTTTTCCTAGGACTACAAGTCTGATTAACAATCTGGAATTATGACTCTTAGTCTCCTAAGCTGATACAATAAGGATAGAAGGTTATGATTATGATTTTTTCTTTCTACTTTGGTTCATGGTGTTTTTATTTTAGAAAATCATTTAGATTTAATACAGTAAGTTATACTCTAGAATAAGGAATTCAAGTATCATTCAAAACATTTAGGCAAATTATTGTTATCCTTATGCGACTAAGATTACCTTTCTAACTTTGTGGAGGAAGACATTTATGATACCTGGGTCTCAGCTTCTATATTTGTAAACTGAAGGGAATGTAATTAGGTGAATTCTAGGTTTTCTTCTAGATCTAAATATAATGATCCAATAACCTAACAGGCAAACTGGAAATCTGGTCTATCAAAGGGATTCCTAACATTTTTTAATGTGGTGGAATCCTTTGGAAATCTGGTGAAACATACGGACCCCTTATCAGAATAATGTTTTTAAAAGCATAAAATGAAGTATAAAGGATAAAAGAGAAAACTAAAGGTTAGTAAACATAAAGATTTAATTTTTTCTCCTATTCCATTATCCCTGAACTCTATCTATGGATTGCAAATAAAGAACGCTTCCTCTAACATAACACACACCGATTTCAATTAAAGAGCACTGAGCAAGTCATTTAATGTCACAGGACCTCAGCTCTGTAAAATGTAGAATGAGATGACCAAACTATACAGTCTCTTATTAGGGCCATCTTTGTGAGAAAAAGAACTGTTTTAGAACACGATTAGGAATCACTAAGACTTCAGCTCAAGCTTTATTACATTATTACCATTATTGTTGTTCATAACAATAACAGCTATTATATAATGCTTAAGGTTTCAAAAAACTCCGTATATATATAGATATAGATATATATATAGATATATCTATCTATCTATCTATCTATCTATCTATCTATCTATGATCCTTCAAATAAAGTGGGTTCTATTATTCTCTTCACTGTATAAATAGGGACAGAGGTTGAAAGGGGTTAAGTGAGGGGCCAATGTTCACATGCTGGTCAGAATCTGAGAAAGGATTTGAATTTGAGCTACTTGCCCTCAAGTATCTTCTAGTTCTATGGTCTTTGGGGCTACACAAAATGTGTATCTTACAAATTTAATTTATCTTACATTAATTTACATTACAATAATTTACATTAATTCCACATTAATAATGTGGAAATCTACCTATCTAGTATCGGTAATTGATAAGGGTTTGTTAGACAAATTAGCAACAGAAGCAAGAATGGTACAGGGAAAGCTGAAATGATTGGATCACACATCATTTTAAAACACTCTCAAGAACTGTAGATGTTAAAATTTACAAATAGCTGACAGGAAAATCAAAAGGTTTCTGTCTCTACTGTTTGCAACAATTCCTCTCAGGATCAGTGTTAATTGACCAATATTTTATCATAAAGCAAGTACTGAAAGTATATTATAAAATGTTCTGTTATTCAGACTTTACACTAATTTCTAAAACCTTCTCTCTACTTAACTATATTTAATTACAAAACCCCTAATGATTTGGAGACAGGCATTTTTATTGATTTTTAGAGATAAGAATGGTCTGGGAAAGAAAGAAAAGAATGAGATATAATTTTGTTTAAATGACCCCTCAATCTGCAATATGGCAGGTTGCTATCAACTACAAACTCCCTTTAAAGATCCTGAGGGTTCAAAAAGAGCTAAAAGACTAACAGTGAATATTAACTTCCCCATTTACCTTAGTATAGCTATTATCATTAATGCCAGGGCTTTACTAACTAGTTGACTGACCTAGAACAGAAGTATAAAATAACTAAAATCTAGTGACTATTATATATAAATTTTAAAAATAAATTATAAAAGATAACTATGCTACTGTAATTACTTTCTTCATTATAATATACAATGATATGATTCTAAAAATTTAGCTGTGATTTAATATTAAAATGTAGATATAAAAAGAAAGAAAAAACTTACTACTTTCTGAATCAGGATCTCCAAAAGGATTTAATTCAGCTACATCAGGATCACCAAATGGATTTGAACTCAAAGTGGTAAAATCTTGTTCTTCTTCATCCAAAAAATTAAGCTTGTTGATAAGTTCTGCAAACAAATTTAAGGATTTCTTCATTAAGGCATAGTTTTCTGAATAAACTGTGATCACATTAAACATCTTAAATTCTAAAAATTCACATCAACAGTCCCTGGAAACAATAAGGTATGTATGGTGTTTTACCAATGGCAGAAATAATTCACGTATTTTGTAGCACACCAACATTTTCATGTTAAAAAAATAAAATGACTAGGATATGTTTTCCCTGTTTGTTTCAATTCTGGTTCTATTCTAGTACCCATGTATGGCATGGGACAAGCCATTTCACTTTTCCGGATTTATTTCTTCAATTATAAAATAAGAGAGTTTTTACTAAATGATCCCTAAGGTCTCTTTCAGTTTTAATTCCAATCTAAGCTGGCACAATAAATAAATACTGAAATAGTTTAAAAGGTTAAAAACAATGAGTAAATCCCTCACTTACAAAACATGAATGTTGGTTTTGGTACTGAGCATAAGAAAATGATTTTAAAAGAACATATCAATAATACTTACACATAATTGAGAAACAGTTAAAATAAATGGCCAAGCATACATAAATTCATAAGGTATTTAAAAATAATTATCTATTAGGATATCTTGTTATGAGGTTATCACCAAGGTGATGGATCATTACGTTGTTTCCTGTTGGTGCACTACAAATTACCAAACAGAACATTCAAGGAAAAAGCACAAAGACAAAACTGACAGCTGAACACAGGCATAAGTCAAGAAGTAGCAGATCACAATAAATACAAGCAATCAGAAACAGAAAGAAAGGGGGTAAGCTCATAGACCTTCAGAAGAACTGGCTGATTTAGCTGAAGGCATATTTGCTTGCTTTATGCAGTCATCTTGATCTTCATCTAAGCTGCTCAGAGCATTCAACTGGTTTACAATTTCTGTAAACAGAAGCCAGTCAAGACAAATGTAAGATAAGGTCATTTAACTGAAAAGCAGTAGAAGCATGCTGTTATTTTTTTTAAAAAGACAGAGAAAAAAGAGAAAAGACATTTTGTTAACCAAGAGAATCCATTTGAAGTGTGTTATTTCTTTGATCTATCATAGACTTATGCATTAGAATATTATGCTGTTCTAGAATTTGAAAAAGAAGAAGCACAGTATGGTTAAACCACTAGGGGAACACAAAGACTACGCAAATGAACACAACATCAAACAAAGACAATCATCCAAGAAGTTAAAACTGGCTCCCAGAATGAGTCACTACTTTCTGTGTTTGTGAATAAAATTTAAATTTTATATAAAAGTTTGCACAGTATAAAATATTATTCTTAATTAAAACTAAATTTTCTAAGAACATTTTAAAATCAATTATGTAAATTTACATGGATTGATATCCAAGGATTTTCTTAAAAATCAAGACTGAACTAGAAAAACCAGAAAAGCAGCTTATAGTTCATATTCTCCTGTTTTCCTTGATTTTTCAAGGAAATTTCTGCTAAGAAAACAATATATTGCTTAAAGGATATCACCTCTAAGCTTATTGATGTGGCTTTTTTTTTTTTCTTTTTTGGAGGGAGAAGGCAGGGCAATTGGGGTTAAGTGATTTGACCAAGGTCACATGTCTAGTAAGTGTTAAGTGTCTGAGGCTGGATTTGAACTCAGGTTCCCATGACTACAGAGCTGGTGCTCTATTCGCTGCACCACCTGGCCAGCCCTGTGGCATTTTTTTTTTAAAGGAGGGGATAGGTGGGCAGAATCCTTCTAAATGTAGACAGAATAAATTTGAAGGACCCAATAGAATTTTTCACAATGTATACCTCCTGAGTTTTAAGGTTACTTACACGGTTGTCCTCCAAGCTTAAAAGACTAGCTTATTTGGTTACAAAAATAAGTAACTTTTAAAGGAATATTAATTATGACAGGGCACCAGGTTCCAGAGTTGTTTAAATTACAACCTAAGACTAACTTAGGCACTCAGATAATTATGCAATAGTATGGCCATTAAGATGGGAAAAAATCACTAATAAATAAGTATTTCAATAATAATAACAATAGCGAACATTCATATAGTACTTACTCTGTTACAGGCACTGTGCTAAGTGCTTCACAATTATTACTTCCTTTGACCCTCACAACAACCCTGTGAGGTAGGTGCTATTTTATAAATGAGGAAACTGAGGCAAACAGACATTAAGAAATTTGCTTAGGGTCATATACAATTATTTAAAATAACTTAATATTAACATATGGTTTCTGTATGTAAATGAGTAACAATGAGACATAGCTTCATGAAATATATTTATTACAAAGGAAAGATTTATATATATGTGTATATATATATACATATATGTAATTATATATGTATATATATGAAAAGAGATTTCTAAAATCAGTACTGGAAAATAAAGCATTCTGTGAGATAGTCTAGAATAGGTTCCCAAAGTGGGTGACACTCCTGGGGACTGCTGGAAAGATCCAGGAGGGATGGTAGCAGTTTGAAATGATGCAAATTAAAAAAAAAAACATTAAAGGGTTAAAGAAAGCAGATTTCCAGGGGAGTGCTGAGTAATTATTTTGGAAAAGGGGGCAGTAGGCCAAATAAGTCTGGGAACCTTTGAGACTTTAGATAATATTCTTATGTTCTAGTATGCAATGAAAAAGTAGAGAGTTCTACTGGGCATGATGGTTTATTCCTAAAATCCCTGTTCCTGGGGATGCTGAGGCTAGAGGATTTCTTGAGCTTAGGAACTGAATTCTAAGTTGCAGTGAGCTAACTAAATTAGGTATCCATACTAAATAGAGCATCAAAATATGAAATTCTTTTTTTTTAAATTTAATTTATTAAATTTTTTTTGAGTTACATATTTTCTCCCCGTCTTTCCCCCACCCACCACCCCAAAACAGCCATCCCAGTCTATTCTCTCCTATGTCACTTTTTGATAGGGCAGAATGGATCTCCCAACTGCAGTGCCTGTGTATCTCAAGTTCCAGTTGGATGTAGCCAATAATAATAATAATAATTGCATATATATATACATATATACATATATATGTATGCAAAGATAGATAGATAGATACACATTCATAACATTTGATTATGGAACTCCAGATTCCAGATTCTTTCTCCTCCTCCCTCACCACCCATCCCCACTGGAAGGACACGCAATCAAATACAGGCTGAACATGTGAAATTACCCAGAACCTCTCCATAGTGAGCACACTGTGAGAGTCTGATTAAATGT
>JAQQSU010004630.1:0-14028 GCA_028627135.1 Pseudochirops cupreus
TATTATTATTAACTACATCCAACTGGGAATTAAGATATACAGGCTCTGTGGTAGGGAGAGCCATCCTGTCCTACCAGAAATTCAGAGGTGTGGGGGAGGACATAGGAGACAGTAGATTTGGGGAGGGGTTATACAATGAGATGGCTGTTTTGTGGTGTTGGGTAGGGGAAAGATAGGGAGAAAAATTGTAACTTAAAATCTCGTGGAAATGAATGATGTAAACAAGAAAATAAATAAATTAATTTATTTAAAAAAAATTTTTTAATGTAAGCATAACCATAGGGGCTCATGCCATTTTATGTGTTGGTTTTTTCATGAATATATGTCCACAGAATAACTTGAAGCTTTTCTGCAAGCCCTATGTACAAGAGAAATGGCTCCAGATATCATATTAAGTAGTTTCCCTAGTACTGATAAAGGTGAGGGTTAGTATGAAAATAATTGGATGTTCACAACAGCCTGAGGCAGTGCTACTAGAAAGACTTTACTCTTATGGTTTGGTTCTTTCTCAGTGCTTATTCTTATCCCCATTCCAGAGGAGGCAACTCTAAATACGTTAAAATACTCACCCCTAAATAACTAAGCTGCAGATCTAGTCATCATTTGGAAGTCCATTCCTGCCTGCATCCCTGGTGATAGAGTATTGTGGGTAGGCTCTTGTCTACAAGCTCTTTAGAAAACCATCTCCTCTAGCATTTGGCCTATGGTCAAGGAAGTCTGTCATGGGGCCTAAGAAACAAATTCTGTAAACCCTCTGATGTCAGTGGTGTTTTCCTCTTGTATTTTTGTCCGCTTCCTGATTTATACCTTGCACCTGAAGAGACAGGACAATTTTCAGGGTAATGGAAAGTCTTGTGCAGCCTTCTCCCATTGCTCCTGTTGCTATGGTACACATGGCACAGAAATCACTCCACCTTGTTAAATTGCTGCTGAATGGGGTGTAAATCTCACACTGGCTTCCTTTCCTGTTTTTAAACTTTTGGCACTTCTTTCTTGGCTATTCCATCACTGTGCCTGCTTTTCATTTGAAATATTCAACTAATGATACAATTCCTTACATTTACATACTAAGGCTTTTAAAGCCCAGTGAGTGATTTAATAAATCAAATAAATGAATATATAGGGGAAGACATTTGGACTCTGTTCCCTATCATCACTTTACTTGCCCATGAACTGATTAAATTTATTTCATTTTTCCTCACTTTACTTGGGATCACAATGAAAATGTGGTAGTGATTTCTCTGGAGTCACTGAGGAAGACTCACCACTTGGGATGGTGGGAAAGGCACTGGAATCTCAAGATCTCTGATCCTATGGGTCAGTGCCAAATCTTTTTTTTTTAATTGATCACAGATAATTCATGAAAGGTGACTTGCATATCTTGGGAGAAACATTCTTCCTAATCCTGAAATATAACTCTCTTGTTTATTTTGGATCAGATTTGAGACTTCACTGAAGTGATGTGTTCACAGTGAGGAACCTCCTTCTACCAATGGAGATTGACAACCACCCTAATTTATAGCCTGAGAGAGTTTCCTAGGATACTGAGATGAGGTTAAGCAACTTGTCCAGGGTCACAAGTCAGTACGTATCAGAGACAAGACTCAAAATCAAGTCTCTGTAAATCAAAATTGGCTTTGTCTGCTAAACCACACTGCTTCTGAAGGAGCACCAATTGTTAAATTTTCAGCATGAGCTTTTACATTTCAGAAATGTCAAAGGCTAAAAGTTAGGACTTAATTTAGAGTTTTGTTGATTGTCTAGATTTGAGAAAGTGATGGAGAAAATATTAATAATGTAAATCAAGTTTAATAATAAAACATGCTATTTTTTTTATCACCAAGAAGGTCAGTTGTTGAACACTCATCTGCATGCCATGCTATTACCATTATAAAAACCAGATTCTCCAATGTGAAGCCTTTATTCTTTCACTTTCTCTACACATTTACACAATGTATTTTTAAAAGGTTTTTCTTTTCTTCCAACATTTCAGTAAGACCAATAGCATTAACACTCAACATTTTGTTTTTAGTAAGGAACTTACAATAAATGTCATTACACTCCTGTTAATAAAACTCTCCCTTTGAAATTTCCAAAGTTACCAAGGCTGATCTACCTTTCTCTGAAGGCACAAGTCTTTGGTCATCTTTGGTCACCCTGATCAAAGCACATATGAAGTCTTATTCTAGTTCTATGCATCATGTTTTAGGAAGTGTGTTGGCAGAGTAGAACATATATATGAGATTGGATAAAGAAAATTAGCATGTTTAGTCTGGAATTAGGAGAAGTTTAATAGTTTTTTCTTCAACTATTTGAAGTCAGTTAAAAAAGGGGGGGGGCCCTCCTTTTGCTTAAGCATTAGAGCTTTCCATGCTTCTGATTTCCCTACTGTAGCAAATACTTCCTTTCTCCTTCCCTGCTTTCTGTTAGTAGAACAGACTCTGGAAAAATCCACCTTCTAATTTGCTGTCACCCTGCACATTCTGAGTTCTGCAATGGAGAAGTAGTTAGATCTACAATGTCAATTCTTCCTAATATCAGCTTTGATTCTGCTTAGCTGTTCTTTGTTTACATTTTGTACCTAAAAGTTGTTAACTTCTATGAAGAAAATGCCTCTAACTTGCAGGTGGAGGGATGGTGCAGGAGAGAAAAATAACAAAGGAGGGTAATACAGGCAACTCAATAGATTTTGTACGTTCTTTTCTGACCAAGTGACATTCACGTCTCAGTACTAAGCGTAAATTTTCTGCACTAACATACAAAAATTGACAGTCTAAGAGGCAAATATTTTTGCTTAGTCTAGACGGGAAGTGGAGTTGAATAATAATTGATCGTTACTATTCTATTATTTTCTGACAACAAAAATTTTTGGAATGACAATTCATTTATATACATATATACATGTTTATGTTTGTATGTATATGTGTGAGTGTGTATGAAGAAAGGTACGGAGAGAAAAAGAGAGAGACAGAGAGAGAGAGAGAGTTAGACCGTTCAAAGAGCTTACAGACTAGTTCAAGTGCCCTATCCCTCACTTTTAACATTTTAAGAAGCTTTAAAACTTGAGAAATTGATATGAACATCTTACTACTATTCATGAACAAATTTAATTTTCTTACTTCATTTTTCCACCCCTGACTATCTGTTTACTGTACACAAACACTTATCATTGTTGTTTTTGGGTAAACTAGCTTATACACTGAAAGATCTAGGCATCCCTTTCCCTATAAACCTTTGTAATACAAATAGCTTTTTACCTATAAGGCAACAAATCCGTCTGAAAGTTCACCCATCTGATTCTCTCTAACTCTATCCTTGGGGTTTCCCATAAAAGAGAGTCAAGAAACAACAGAAAAAATAACAGCATGTGGGCAGCTAGGTGACTCAGTGAATAGAGTACTGGCCCTTGAGTCAGAAGGACCTGAGTGCAAATCTGGCTAAACATTTGACACTTTCTAGCTACATGACCTTGAGCAAGTCACTTAACCCCAATTGCCTTGCCTTTCCCCCTCCAAAAAAGCAAACAAAAACAAAACAAAACAGCATAACATGTTTTATGACATGATCTTTGGGGTATCTATCTAAGTAATGCAATGGATAGAGAGCTAGTCCAGGAGACAAGAAGAAGTGAGTTCAAATTGAGCTCCAGATACTCCCTAGCTATGTGACTTTGGGAAAGTCACTTTACCTCAGTTTACTGGACTGCAAAATGGGAAAATGAATATATCAAGGCTATTGACAGGGCAAGTATAAGAGACTTACCAAAGTGCCTGGCTCTTAGTAAATGTTATATAAATGTTGATTACTATTTTTATTCTTGCTTATTATTGAACAAGGAAAATAGTTTTCAAGTCCTTAGTAATGTGAAAGAATTTCTAAATTTGAAAGAAAAAAAAATCATCTGTCCCACCCCCCCATTTTAGAAATAAAGAATTTGAAGTCCAAGTAGGTAAAGTTAATTGCCTCAGGCTACACAACATAAATTAAGCTGGAATTAGACCTCAGTTTCCCTTACCCCTACTCCAATACTCTGTTTATTATGCCACATACATATAAATGCAATACAGAATACAAAGGCATACTTTAGGTTAGGACTTTTGGAATTTTCCCAGATCCATGGAATGACTGATCTGATTAATTAATCCATATACCTGAGTTTATATTATTCTTTAGGAAAAGTAGGTAGGGTTTTTTTTTATGTTTAAGGGCTTTCACGTCTATGTTGCACCACCCCACACCCCAAAGTCATAAAAGCTAAGAACTGTACATTTTTTTGGTAAGTGCCGCACGGTCTCTTTTAAGGCCTTTGCTACTTTCATTCTATCATAAAGGAAATTAGGCAAATGCCAATAGCACAGGCACAGAATTCCATCTGGTCCTAAGCCCTTTTACAGCAGGAGTGGACGGCTGTCTGCACATTAGTAATCAGGGCATGGCCTGCAATCTTATTCAGAGTCATGCTTGTGGTACTAAAAATCTAATTGGATTCCACAGACTAGTTTCCTTCAAAAACTACACTGTTTCATAATAGTTTCTCATATTTACATAACACGTTCACACACTATCTCATCCTGCTTCCTTAGACCTTTCCATTTTCAAAAATCCTGAGGGGCCTCTCTACAGACACTAAATAAATAAATAAATGAGCTTATGCTTATGTATACATATCATCTCTTGGCCCATGACTATATATTCATTGAAATATTTACTTTCTTTTCACTGGATTGCTGATTATCTGTTAGAGCATGATGGTGCCATCTATTCTGGGACTGGCTTGTAAAGCAGCTTCAACTCCCTGCATAGAGAAAGTATTTTACTTTGTCTGAGGACAGCAAACCATCTGAGAAGATAGTGCCAAATAGACATCTAAAATAATCTCCTGTTCTTCCATGAGGCTGACTATTGCATTTCCCACAGTTCCCAACCTTATCTTCCTTCCTGAAGTGCTTCTAATTCTTCTTCCCCCTATGTCTCAGTAGGAAAACAGGAGCTTCTCACTAACTTCATACTTCATAGTATTTCTACATTATTGCTCTTTTGTTCTTCTTTTCCTCCATTCTTTAAGGAGGAGTTGGGGTGCTCTTTGTCAAGGAGAAAGACTTTATAATGTATGCCCTTGATCCTCTCCCTTCATCTCTCCTCTAGCAAATTGTTCCTTGATAACATTTCTCTCTTCCCCTTTTTTTCTCCCTCTCTTCGCCTTTACCCTTCCTTCTTCAAACACCAACAGCTCTCCCTTTACTTCATTGAGATCACAGGATCGTAGACTCAAAGCTGCGATATACTTCGAAACCTATCTGGTGCAAGCCCCTCATTTTATAGGTGAAGAAATGAAGGCCAGTGAAATGAAGGGGTTTGCCCAAGGTCACAGAGGAACAGAGTCAGAATTTGAACCAACATCCTCTTACTGAAATTTATTTCCCCCTATATCCCACTGCTTTCTTTCACTGATTTCATCTCAATACTTATACTTCTTATACTTTTTGCAGCATTTGACCCTGTTGACCACTCTCCCCACTTCTATCCCCTTCCTCAATATGCTTTCCTCGCTGAGTTTTCAAAACTACTCTTTTTCAGTTGTTTTTTTTTTTGATGGGTTATCATCTACATCCTGTCCAGTCCAGTGGCCATACCCTAGGATGACTCCAACAAGAATCTTTTCACCAGAGAAGGGAGATTTCTTGGGCAATTCCAGGCTCATCAGTTGCCTCAAGAGTAGTGGTTTTTTTTTTTAAGAGTTTAAGAATTGAAAAAAAAAGGTTAGGGGGCAGCTAGGTGGCACAGTGAATAGAGCACCAGCCCTGGAATCAGGAGGACCTCAGTTCAAATCCAGCCTCAGACACTTGACACAAAAACTAGCCATGTGACCTTGGGCAAGTCACTTAACCCCAATTGCCCTCCAAAAAGCAAAAAAAAAAGTTTAAGAATTGGACCTACTAAAACAGAAAGTGAGATTTTCTGAGTTTTGGGCTTCATAAAGACAGAAAAAAAAACCCATGACTTCTACAGCTATGGGACAAAAAAATCTAACCCAGAAGAATGCAAGAGTTTTATATCTTGCCACCTACCCCTTCCTCACTCATAGAGTGAATTATAATCAAGAGGGCAAGTTCAATGGGTGAAAAGTTATCTGTCTAGCAGCTCTCAGGTTTGTTGCTTTTGTAGGGTGGATGTGAAGGATGGATAGTCCAAACCTCAGGGACACTATATGTCTGGGAAAGAAGTCTGTGGGAGATCTGGCATTTCACCAAAATGAGAATATTACCCCATTTGCAAGTCTAAGTTCATTTCTTTTTGAGGAAAATTACTTTGGGTACATGATGTGTTTTCTACATCTGTTGATGGGTTCATGTGAATCTTTTCCATCTTATTTATTCTTTGTGGTAAATATATACAATTTTGTATTTTACAACAATTTGTTACACTGAGTACTTGTTGGAGAACTAGGGACCCTGTTAGCCACAGTCAAGGAACGTTAGAATTAAGCTATATTTGGAGATTTTCCCAGAGTAAACTTTATGTGTGGGTAACAAACCAGAGAGAAAAAGAAAATCTCTTGTGATTGCCCTCAAGAGTGAATTTGCTCATTCTGAGCAAAGAGCTTTGGGGGTGGGGGTGGGGAGGGTAGTGAATGGGGATGGAAATGGGAGACAGTTTTATTGGAATATAATTTCGGGATAAATGGTTATTGAATATCATTGAATCTGACCCAGTCATCTCCTAAATCAATCACCCAATTTATTTTTCAAGTTTCATCATTTTAGAGAAAAGTTCCTAGAGAAATATACACTCATTGACTCTTCTTCCTCGTGTCCTATTACTTAATGGTAACTTGACTTCTACTGTACTTTCTAAAAATCAATCAATTAACTAATTGCTAATTTTCAACATTCATTTTCACAAGACTTTGAGTTCCAAATTTTCCCCACCTTTCTCCAAATTTCCCCCCACCCCAAGATGGCTTGCATTCTGATGGCCCCCTTCTATCATATCCTCTCCCGTTATCCTCTTCCCTCTTACTTTCTTGTAGGGCGAGATAGATTTCTAAATCCCATTGCCTGAATATCTTATTTCATAGTTGCATGTAAAAACAATGTTTAACATTTGTTTTTAAAACTTTGAGTTCCAAATTCTCTCCCTTTTTCCCTCCCCACCCACCCATATTGAGAAGGCAAGCAATTCAATATAGGTTATACATATATAGTTATGTAAAATGCTTCCATCATAGTCATGTTGTGAAAGAATAACTATATTTTCCTCCATTGCATCCTGTTCCCTGCTTATTCCATTTTCTCCTGTCCCTTTTCAAAAGTGCTTGCTTCTGAATACTCCCTACCCCAATCTGCTCTCCCTTCTATCATACCACCCCCCTATCTCCTTCCACTTTTACTTTCCTGTAAGGTAAGATACCCAGTTGAGTGTGTATATTATTCCTTCCTTAAGCCAAATCCAATGAGAATAAGGTTGACCCATTCTCTCTTACCTCATCGCTCTTTCTCTCCATTGTAAAACCTTTTTCTTACCTCTTTTATGTGAGATAACTTACCCCATTCTATCTCTTCCTTTCTCCTTTTCCAAATGCATTAATTTTATTTTAGATTAAATTCACCCTGCACTATTTATGTACATGTATATGCATATACATAAACACATACATACATATATAGACACATATATACACACATATATACATATATGCACATACACACACACATATATATTTCCTCAAACTACCCTAAATCTTAGAAAGGCCTCATGAGTTACAAATATCATCTTTCCATGTAAGAATGTAAACAGTTCAACTTTAATATGTTCCTTATGACTTCTCTTTCCTGTTTAGCTTTTCATATTTCTCTTAGATTTGATGGATAGATGATTCTTCATTTTTAATCCTAGCTCCTCTGACCTCTAGAATGTCATATTTCATGTCCTTAGACCCCTTTATGAACAAGTTTCTAGATCTTGTGTTATTTTTATTGTATTTCCACTATACTAAAATTGTTTCTTTATGTTTGCTTTCAATATTTTCTCCTTCATCTGGGAACTCTGGAACTTGACTATAATATTCTTAGGAGTTTTCCTTTTAGGATCTCTTTCAAGAGGCAATCAGCAAATTCTTTCAATTTCTTTTTTACCATCTGATTCTAGAATATCAGGGCAGTTTTCCTTGATAGTTCCTTGAAAGATGATGTCTATGTTTTGTTTTGTTTTGTTTTTTATCATGGATTTCAGGTGGTCCAATAATTTTTAAATTCTCTTTTCTGGATCCATTTTCTAGGTCAGCGCTTTTTCCAATGAGATATTTCACATTGTCTTCTATTTTTTTTTCATTCTTTTACTTCTGTTTTTTTTTTAATTTCTTGATTTCTCATAAAGTCATTAGCTTTCATTTGCTCCATTCCAATTTTGAAGAAATTATTTTCTTCTGTGAGCTTTTGGACCTCCTTTTCCCTTTGGCCAATTCTGCTTTTTAAGGCATTCTTCTGCCATTTGGATGAGTCTGTTTTTTAAGGTGCTATTTTCTTCAGGACTACTTTTTTGATCTCCTTTAGCAAGCTGTTGACTCATTTTTCATGATTTTCTTGCATCACGATCATTTGTCTTCCCAATTTTTCCTCTTCTTCTCTTACTTGATTTTCAAACTCCTTTTTGAGCTCTTCCATGGCCTACCATAACTTCATATTTTTCTTGGAGGCTTTTGATGCAGGAGCTTTGACTTTGTTGTCTTCTTCTGCTTGTATGTTTTCCTCTTCTTTGTCATCAAAGTAAGATTCTATAGTCTGAGGTTTTGTTGTTGTTTTTGTTGTTGTTTTATGGTGTTTGCTCATCTTCCCAGCTTGGCTTTCTAACTCTTTGTCAAGGTGGGATTCTGTTTCCAGTGGAGGTGGGGGTAGGGGTGGGTGTACTGTCCCAGGCTTCAGGGGTTTTTTTCCAGCTGCTTGATCCCCTACCATCTGCAAGCCCAGAGCTCCCAGCTGCTTCTGCTACTTCTGCTGCTGCTTCCACCACCACAACCTCCACCACTGTGGGGCTAAGGCCAGATCCCAGCCTGACTGCTCTCTTCTTTCCTCCAGGTACCACAGAGTTTTCCCACTGACATTCTATGCTATCTTCAGTGTTTGTGCCTTGAGAAGCCTGGAAACTGCCACAGGTGCCAGTGATTCAGTCCCCTGAGGCCTGCTCTGGTCCTGTTTGTGCTGGCATGGCCCACACCAGACTGTGTCCCATTTGCAGCCCAGTGCAATAGACCATTCCTTTCAGCCTTCCAAGATGTCTTAGGCTGGAGATGTGTTTCACTCTGTCATTTTTTGAGTTCTGTAGCTCTAGAATTAGTTTAGTCATGTTTTATGTGTATTTGGAGGGGTTTGAGGGAGATCTCAAGCAAGTCCCTACTCTTGTTATGCCATCTTGACTCCCCCCACCCCAACTTGTACTATACTTCTAATATACTTTATACTATACTTCTACTATACTTTTAAATGAACTTTATCTGTGGTCACCAATAATCTCTTAGCTGCTAAATGATTTTCCCCAAAAAGTTGCATCTCACTTGACTGTTCTACTTTTTTTTAGCGCTATGATTTCCCTTCACCTGGTTACTCTTTTTTTCCTTTAAATGCCATGATGTGCTTCTTGTCAGTCTTCTTTGTGGGTTCATAACCCACCTCCTACCCACAAATTGTAGATATCATGCAAGGCTCTTTGCTAGGCCCCATTCTCTGTCTCTGTCTCTTTGCCTCTATCCCTCTGTCT
This sequence comes from Pseudochirops cupreus, assembly GCA_028627135.1. NCBI lineage: Eukaryota > Metazoa > Chordata > Mammalia > Diprotodontia > Pseudocheiridae > Pseudochirops > Pseudochirops cupreus. The sequence goes on from JAQQSU010004630.1 coordinate 9,754, forward strand.
GTGTCTCTGTGTCTCTCTTTGTCTCTACCTGTCTGTCTGTCATTGTCTGTCTGTTTGTCTGTCTGTCTGTCTGTCTCTCTCTCTCTCTCTCTCTCTCGTTGCATCATCATTTGCTACATACTCAGTTAATATTTCTATATACATAACTCCTTAATAGTATTCACCCCTACTCTCTTTCCTACACAGCAGGCCTACATCTCCAACTACCTGTTAGATATTCTCATCTTGACATTCCATAAGTATCTTAAATTTAATAGGTAAAAAATGTGACTCATTGTATATTTCCCTAAACCTCTCCTTCCTTCAAATTTCCTTATTTCTATTGAGGGAACTACCTTCCTTCTTAGTCACCCAGACCTGTAACCTAAAAGTCCTATTTGCTTTTGCATTCAACTTCACTCCTGAAATCGATGCAGGTGCTGAGAGTTGTTTATTTTATTGCTAAAATATCTCTTATATTAGTATCTTTCTCTCTCACACAATCTAATATAACACTTATTAAGTATCTACAGTGTTCTAGGTACTATGTTAGGCACCAGGGATACAAAGAAACAATGTAAAATACTATACTCATATGATCCCTACCCATATTCAGTTCCTGATTCTCTTTCACCTAAAAGCCTTCTGCCTTGTCTCTTTCTACCAATCTCTTCATTCTATGGCCTACGCTGAACCCAGCTACTATAATCTTATTCCTAAAACACAGATCTGACTTGCTTATCCTTTCTTCTGAAGTCCTCTGCAGCTCCCTCTTACCTGCAGAATGAAACACAAAATCCTCCACAATCTGGCCTGAATCTACCTGTCCATCCTCATTTCAGATTACTTGCCATGACACACACCGCTTCTATCTAGATTGAATTGTTGCCTGAGCTAGGCATTCTAGCTTCTATGTTCTCCAAGCCCCTACACACACAAGCTGTCATCAGTTCCAAACACACAATCCCTGTTTACTTTGCCTTTCATTTTCTGAATCTTTTTTTCAAGGCGGCAGTTGAGGTCATGAAGATTTCAATGATCCTTTCAGTTGTTAATATGTTCTCTCTCCTGAAATTACTTTGCATTTACTTATCTGTGTGTTGCATCCCAATCTCCTTCAGCATAATGTAAGTTGCTGGAGGACAGCATCAAGGCAGCCTGGTATGGTGGAAAGAGTGCTGGCCCTCACAGCAGAGGATGTGCATTGAAATTCAGCATCTTATGTGCGCTAGACTCTGTGACCTTGAGCATGTCACTAACCGGGTCCTCAGTTTTCACATATGGAAGATGAGGGGATTTTCAAAGTAGGAATTTGTTTTTAGGCAGCCAACTGAAACAGTGAATAGAGTCCTGAGTCAGAAAGACCTGAGCTCAAATCTGACTGCAGACTTTAATTCTGTGTCATCCTAGGCAAGTCATTTAATCTGTTTGCCTCAGTTTCTCCAAGTATAAAACAAGGGTAATAACAGAACCTACTTCTCAGGGTTGTTTTAAGGATCAAATGAGACAATAATTATAAAGTTAGTATTTGCAAATATTTATAAATGATAAATAATATTTGGAAAACGCAGTGCCTGGCAAATGCAGGTTCTATATAAATGCTTATTATCTTGGCCTTCACCCTTGAGGGCAAGAACTGTGGTTTGGGAGTGGGGGGAGGGTTTCTTTTTGTTTTGTTTTGTTTTGTCTTTGTCTTTGTACCTACAGTATTTAGTACAGTTTTTATGCTAATAATTGTTTAATAAATGTTTGTGGAACTGAAATGGCTTTCATATTTCCTAAGTGAGCAATAGAGTTAGCATAGGATGAGATATAATAACTAGGGCTCCAATTTACAGGTAGGGTAAAAATTTCGAGAAGTAAAGACATATAACATCACATCAAAAGTCAGTGACTCAACTGATGCTGGAAATATATGATATTTATTACAAATTCAAATTGATTATTTCTTTTCCATAGTTCAGTTGAACCAATGGACTTTTTCTACTGCCATGACCTCTCTTGTAAAAAAATTGGCTTGGTATATACGAGTAAGGTGGAAATCATGCTATTTTTAATTGTCATCACAAAATTAGGGATGCCTTGTTTTTATAGATTCTTCAACCATTGCAACTCCCAGCATGATTTTTGTCTTTATTTGATTATCATTTTCAACATTGGAGTGACTCTTGGCTATTTTTCTGGTATAATCACATTCCAGACTATATGTTCCACAAGAGGAAAAGACAGCATAGTATTCCATCATTTCACTGAAATGCACAAATCTCCAGAGCTAACAAAGTGGAGAAGACACTACATACAGCACAAAGGAAATAAAGAGAAGGAAGGAAAAGAACAGATTGGGATGAAGATACCTCAGGCACCATGAGAGGCATATCAAAACTATACCAGAGTACACCCCCAATTTTTCTTGGCTCAGGGAAATCCTGCAATTGACAATAGAGCATTTTGACCCAATCTCACACACTAATATCCCTCCTTGAAGATAAAGGGAATAGAAATTGAGCTTTCTAGGGAAATGTTAACTCAGAAACAAAAATGTTGATCAATTAATGCAACTTCTATCCATGTTGAATTTGACTGTAATATGGATATCCTCCAATTCCATTCATTCACAATACTTAATAGAAAACATGATAGCAGATTATATACCTCTCTTTAGTCCCAAGAGATGGATATTAGGCCCTGTGAACTAATCTCTGACACGCAAGTCATAAGACAGACTTGGGAATAAAGGACTTCACATAAACTACTAGAGAAAGACAACGTGAGACCCAAACCCAGAGAGGGGGGAATGAGGTGAGGAGGGAGGGAGGGGGAGAGAGAGAGAGAGAGAGAGAAAGAGAGAGAGAGAAAGAACACCAGTGTCTAAAAAAGGAAAGCTAGCTTATCCCTGTCTATATCAAAGGACGTATTCTATACCAAAGGTCACATTCCACACCACAAAAGGTTACTTTTGTTTTAAAAGTCATGCTCTTCCCTGACAGCTCCTAGCCCCTTACTTTCAGAACTAAGATGTGGGATGATGCTGGGAAGGCTGCCACACTCCTCCAAACTCCATATTGGGCTTTTTTTGTTATTAGCATCTGTAGATATGTTATTCACCCACTCCAGAGCTCCAGGGAGCAGGAGCTAGATCAGAGATGGGGAGCCTAAAGCCTCTAGGCCACATGGGGCCTTTTAGGTCCTTGGGCACAGCCTTTCAACTAACTCTGACTTTTACAGAACAAATCTTTTTATTAAGGGGATCTATTCTATGAAATTTGGATTCAATCCAAGGACCTGAGGACCTAGAGGGCCACATGTGGCCTCAGAGCTGAAGGTTCCCCACCCATGGGCTAGATAATTACTTACATATAACTCATTGAAAGCTGATTTTCTCCTCCTGTCTTGCTGGCCCTCAGCTTTGACTTAGCTTGTTTTAATGATCAACTCACTACACAGAGTAGTAGCAACACCTGATGATTGTTTATATTATTTTGAAGTTTGCAGAGCGTTTAACACACATGATCATATTGGCTTAATAAAACAACCCTGTGTGATATGTACCAGAGGGATGATTATCCTCAATTTGCTGATGGGGGTGAAGGGTCTAGACAAAAACAAAACAAAACAAAACAAAAAACCTTTTTGCTCAGTGTTGCAAGTGTCTTCCCCATGATAAACCTGACAAGCATCAAAGGCAGGATTTGAATGCAGGTCCTCTTAATTACAAGTCTAGTCCCCTGTCCACTATGACACATTCCTTCTTAGAATCTCAGAATTTTGAAGCTAGGGGAAAAAAAGAAAAGAAAAAGTGGGGAGCCAAGATGGCGGTGCAGCAGCAGCAACATATTGCAGCTGTCACATAGCCACCCCAAAATACCCATAAAATAGGACTCTAAACCAATCCTGGAACTCCAAAATGCACACAAAGATACTTCCCACTAAAGTCAGCTAGGCTACGAGGAACCATATCAGCACTGTGAACCGAAACCAGCCTGGCCTGAAGCCGCGGCTGTGCCCCGGGGGCAGCTGGATGGGAGGAGCTCAGGAGCCTCTCAGGTGAGTGGATGAGCAGCAGCTGCAAGTGGGATTTGTGAAAGGAGGAGATAAGCAGTCCAGCCAGAAGGCCTCCAGAGTGGAAAAGCAAAAAGGCAGAGGTTTTGCACCCGCCCTGGCGTTGCAGCTTCCTGCCCACAGCCTGCAGGCAGCAGGGGGACTGAGCAATTGTTCTCAGGCCAGGGCTCTCGCATTGAGTGGCCTGGATCTGGATCGCCGTCTTGGGCCTCGGTCTTGGAGTCCTTGCTATCCAGT
>JAQQSU010004631.1:0-14027 GCA_028627135.1 Pseudochirops cupreus
GAGTTCAAATTTGGCTTCAGACACTTACTACCATAGTTGTATGACCCTGGGCAAGTCACTTAACCCAGTTTGCCTCAGTTTCCTCATCATGTAAAATGAGCTGGAGAAGGAAATGGCAAATCAGTCCAGTATCTCTGCCAAGAAAATTCCAAAGGGGGTCACGCAGAGTCGGACACAATTGACTTAAAACAACTAAACGGCAACAACAACAAATACCTGATGCTTAGTGCAGTGCCTGGCAGGAATGCTTAATAAATGTCTATTGCATGACTGACAACTGAGTTTATATATTTTTTAAAAACAAGCTGCACAAGCTGGTAGTAGTTTCATAAGTAATTTTCTTTTTCCAATCTTTGCATATAGAAATGTCCTTTTTTGTATTGGTAAAATTTAATTTAAAAAAAATTAATGGGAGATTGGACTAACAGGCTCCTGAGGTCCCGTCCAGCTCTTGACCTAGACCACGTGACTTGGGTCCTCTAAGCAGCTAGGTGATACCATGGACAGAGCACCGGCCTTGGAGTCTGAGGGTCTGAGTACTTGGGTATTCAGGTACAAATCTTCCACTTGAAGAGTCTTTATGTTTGGAACTGTGATTTGATTTGATTTACATACATATTTGGAACCAATTGTCACTCCTTTAAAGTGTCTTTTATTTTCTTCCTCTTAAAATTTCTAAAAAGAAATTTTTTTCTTTTGTATTTGTGAACTATACGTTTGCGTGTGGGGAATCAAGTCTGAGTACATCCAGAAGTGCTTGTATTTAAAGTTTCCTGGGTTGTGGCCATGAGCCAAGAGAGTGAGAAAATCTCCCCCCAAATCCCCCAACCAGCCCTTCTTGTCATGAGAGACTCTGACACAAAGAGTGATATAAAATCAACCCATGAGAATTGAACTGGGCATGGTTAGCCAGGAGAAGATAAGAGTCAGAAGGTGATGGTATTGCCTGCTACAAGAATTGGAAAGGGCTATCATCTGGAAAGGGGATTAGCTTTGTTGTTCTGCCAGAGGACAGAACTTGGAGGAATGAATGTAAAACTGTGTTTGTTGTTGAGTAGCTCTCTTCACCCCTTTCCTTACCTCATTTGGGGTTTTCTTGACAAAGATACTGGACTGGTTTGCCATTTCCTTCTCCAGCTCATTTTACAGATGAGGAAACTGAGGCAAATGCAGTTAAGTGACTTGTCCAGGGTCACACAGCTAGTAAATGTCTGAGACTGGATTTGAATTCATGAAGATGATTCTTCCTGGTGGCAAACCCCAGTGCTCTATCCACACTTAGCTGCCTGAATGTAAAGTTACAAAGAGGAAAATTTAGGCTTTATGTCGGTGGTGACACACTGGATAGAGCACTAGATCCTGTAGTCAGGATAGTCCTGAGTTCAAATCCAGTTCCAGATACTTATGTATGATCCCGAACAAATCATTTAACTTTCATCTCTCTCTATTTTCTGATCTGTAAAATGGGAATAATAATAATAATAGTACCTACCTCCTACACATATTGTGAGGATAAAATGAGATAATATTTGTGAATCATTCTGCATTCTGCAAAACTTAAAGCATTATATAAATGCTAGATATCAATAATTAGAGCAGTCCAAAAGGGGAATGGGCTGCCTCAGATATGCTGGGTTCCCTTTCATTGGAGGTCTTCCATCAGAGCCCATATGACCACTTTTCTGCTACACTATAGTGGAGTGTTTTCTCTGAGTCCAGATTGGACTAAATAGCCACCAAAGTGCCTTCCATTTGGTTTGTTTTTGAGTTAATTAGGGTTCAAGTGCCCGAATTTGAACTCTAGGCCTGGTGCTCTATCCACTGCATCACCCAGCTGCCTGGGGTCCCTTTCTAATCTAAAATTCTGGGATTCTGTGCCTCTGTTCCTCCTCACTAAGGTATACAGTTAGCATCGCTCACTTTGTTGCTCCAGGATGATTTTTCTTCTTTCAAGGCTGCCCAGAGTGTGTTAATGCTAACCCAGCTGAGCATGTGGTGGGTGAGGGGAACCCACCCTGTGATAGCTCTGGGCCCCATTCTTCCTTTCACAACATATTTTCCTGTGCTCACTCAGGACAACACTGACTTGGATTCAATGCCTTCTGGAAAATAACTCTAGCAACAGGCTCAGACGGTATAGGCAGCCCTGAAAACAGGTTTAAAAGTAGCTATTAGCCCTTTTGAGCCTTAAGTGACTTTACTGATACTATCTTGGAGGTTGTGAATAGCAGATAAAGTATGGGCCTTTCTCACCCATCTGTCATTCTCAGATAGTATTGGTATCATTGAATCACAGGAGCCAAGAATCTTTGGGAGGTCATCCAGCCTAAACTCCCAGCCCATAGTGAATCCCCTCCATGACACCATCACCAAACCTTTGCTCTTGGGTTTCCAGCCATAGGAAGCTTGCTATCTCAGAAAGAAGTACCTTCCATTGTTTTACTGCTCTAGTTTGACCGGGAACTCTTTCTCAGAATAAGGGGAAATCTACTCCCTCCCCCACCCAGAGCTTCCTCCCGCTGGTCCTAGTTCTGACTCTGTAGACACACAGAACTTGGCTGCTCCCTCCTCCAAATGACAGCATTTCAATCATCACAAGAAAGATGACGTCTTTCTTTAGCTTTCTCTGTTTCAAGCTAAATATGCTCATTCTTTCAAACGCATCTTTCCCAGTTGGTTCAATTTAATTGAACCAACATAAAGTCCCTATTTTGTTTGAGGCCCCTTTTTGAGAAGATACAAAACAAAAATGAAACAATTCTTGCTCTCAAGCAACTTACTTTTATTCCACCAGCATGTTTTAATAACACCGCCATTCATTCATATTAGAAGAGAGAATCCCACAAGGTAGAAACTCTGCCTTTGCTTCCTTTGGCCCCTCTTTCGTGTAACTATGCACCCTTTTCTCCTCTTTTAATTTTGCCCATTCTCCTAGGTCCTGTTCTGATCTCATCTTCTCCATAAAGTCTTCCTTGCTCTGAGTACACAGACCCACAGTGGCCTCTCCCTCTTCTGATCTATACAGACTACACCATGGGTTCTTACTTACCTATATACAGCCTCAGAATATCTCTTCTGTTGTCCAAAAATTAAAGTTTTTATTGTCATTTAACTTCCCAGACATATGTATGTCTCACTGGCCCAATTAGATTGTAAATTCCAAGAAGGCAGTAACACCATGCCGAGCTTGGTGCTATCAATCAATAAAAATGTGTTGCATTAATGAATAAATGATTTAAAACATTTAACCCAGTTTTCTACCCCACCAGGTACCAAGGAATATCTCAAAGTGATTCCAATCAATTTAATCTGGCCCATTTATTTGCCCACATCAGAAATAATTTTTACCTCTAAATAATCCTAATTTAGCAGTGTGAGATCTCTTAAGTGATACTCTCTTAGCTGGTTTGAATACAACAATGAGAAGGGGGATTGGGTGGGTCCCAGAGATCAGAGCCAACTAAAAGTCCACGTTCCATTTTCCTATTTATCTGTTGCCCCAGTCATGGTCTGTCAGTCGATCTGTCAATAGACATTTATTAAGCGCCTAATATTGTTCCAGGCAGTGTACTAAGTGTTGGGGATATGAAGACAGGCAAAAGACTGAATGCTTTCAAGGAGCTCACGATGGGGGAGACAACTAAGTACAAACAAGTTATATACAGGATAAACTGGACATAATCTACAGAGGGAAGGCGCCAGAATTAAGAGCGGTCAGGAAAGGCTTCCTGTAGAAAGTAGAATTTTAGCTGGGACTTGAAGAAAGCCAGGGAATTCTGGAGACAGAGATAAGGAGGGAGAGTTCCAGGGAAGGGAGAAAGCCAGTAAAAATGCTTGAAATGATCTTTTTTAAAGAACGATAAGTAGGCCAATGTCCTTGGATGGGATGGCAGAGTAGGGGTGTGTGTGTGTGTGTGTGTGTGTGTGTGTGTGTGTTGTGTGTGTGTGTGTGTGTGTGTGTGTGTGAGATGTGAAGGTATAAGAAGAATGGAAAGGTTTTGAAGGATTTTGAATGTCAAGGAGAGATTTTTTTATATTTGATCCTGGAGGTGATAAGTCACTGGAGTCTCTTGAGTGTGTGAGCGCGTGCGTGAATGTGTGAGTGCGTGCATGTGTGAGTGCGTGCACGTGTGTGTGTGTGTGTGTGTGTGTGTGAGTGTGTGTATGGGGGCATGGTTAAATCATTTGTTGTTAATACCTCATTTTCCCATTTACAAAATGGGTATGGAAGGACAATTTTATAATCCCTCCCAAAAAAATAAGTAAACAACACAATACCACTCTCTTGGGGAGCTAAGAACACAAGCTTGTCTGTTTGTGTCTAGGGAAAGTTTTGCTGCTTATATTGTCTTTATGACAATTTTTAAGAGCTCATGATGACTCAGGAGGAAAATATTACTTGTCAGATTCTAAAAGAGTCCAACTTGACCAACAGTCCATGCATGAAGATGTTGATCTGAAACTCATTCTCTGGACCATGGCAATGAAACCCCTAAATATTGGGCTGCAGTTGTTTACCATTTCAGAGGTTCTCTGGGCCCTCTTCCAAGTGAGTTTATTTTTAACATACTAGCTTTACTAAATGAATTAAAAAGCAAACATTGTGGATTTTAAGAGGCCTCGGTGGCAGTGATAGAGCAAACCTTCGTGAGAACAACTAATCTCTGGACCCTAAAGGCCAGAACTGTTATTATAAACAAAGGGCAAAATGTCACTCCCTCCCTCAGCAGAAACAAAACTTTGGCAAGGGTGGGGTGCCACCTGGCTGTCTGAGTAAAGGTGTGAGTATGGGGAACTGAGTTCAAATTTCAATTCCTGTGAAGATTTCCTCCTATGAATTCAATTCAATAACTTAAAGGGCATGGCCATAGAGCTGAGGATATAAAGACAAAAATGAGAAAACTATGTCTGCCCTCAGGGAGCTTACCTTCTAAGGGGGGGGGGTGTTACAATATATAAACATAAATAAATACAAAATGATTTGAGGGGAGAGCATCAATAACTTGGGAGATCAAGAAAGACTCTGGTGAGGACATAGCACCCAAGATGAGCCTTGAAGGAAGCTAGGAATTCTTACAGGCAGAGGTGAGGAAGAATTATATGCCAGGCATGGGGAATATTGTTTATGTAAGAATACAGAGATCAGGAAATAACAAGGGGTCCAGGTTAGCTGGTAGGTAGAGAATGTAAAGGGGAAAATATATGAAATAAATCTAGAAAGGTATAATAGAACTTTCCTTGGTGATGGGCTTTAAAAGCTAAGCTGAAAAGTTTTTATTTTATCCTAGAGGCAATAGGAAGCCTGAAAAATTCTTAAGCAGGGAGTGACTTGGTCAGACCTGTGCATTGGGAAGATGATCTTGACACTGGGTAGAAGAGGGATTGTAGAGTATGAATCCACTTTAGTTCTATAGGCTTCCACTACTCTTGATAAAATGGTGAGGAAGTAGTTGATGAATATTTTTCTTATGGTGTGTCCAGTACTGTGGTGAGGGCCTGAGGGGAGGGAGGGGCCTGAGGGAGGTACAACAGAAACACATGACACAGCCCCTGCTAGCCAAGAGCATATGATCTTTTTGAGGGGGCGACTCCCAAACATATAATAATTGGGGATGAACTCTTCCAACACCTGTAGTTTCTTGCATATGGATAATTTCTCCACCAATTATTGTTCAGTCATGTCTGACCCTTTGTGACGCTGTATGAGAATTTCTTGGCAGAGATGCTGGAGTGGTTTGTCATTGTCTTCTCCAGTGGGTTAAGGCAAACAGAGGTTAAGTGACTTACCCAGACAGGGTCATACACAGTTTGTAAGTGTCTGAGGTCTGGATTGAATTCAGGTTTTCCAGACTCTAGGCCCAGCACTTAACCACTAAGCCATCTAGCTGCCTCACCACCAATTCACTCCACAAATTCTCCATATCCCAGCATAGGGTCTTTAAGAGTAACTGTGGTCAAAACATTGCCTCACCATTGCCTGAGGCCAACCTAAGTAATGAGCCTCTCTCATTTAACTAGATCAAAGATCTAGAGCTGGACCATTCCCCCATTTTGCAGAGGAGAAAACTGAGCTCAAGAGAAATTAAGTCACTTCCCTAGGATTATATGGCTAGGATCATACAGCTGTTAACCCTCTAGGACAGTGGTTCTCAACCTTCCTAATGCCGCGAACCTTTGACCCTTTAAAACTCGTATGTACGCATATCTGCATATGGGCGGACTCACCTGGAGACACATAGAGGAGCAGTGTCTCGGTTCCTAAGACCATGGGAAATATGTGTTTTCCAATGGTCTTAGGCAACCCCTGTGACCCCTGTGAAAGGGTCAGGACCCACAGGTTGAGAACCACTGCTCTAGGATATTTGTGCTCATGTCTTCCTGATTCCAAGTAGAGTCCAGTAGCCACTCTACTATGCTGTCTCTTAGAAGAGAGACGTACAGTTTGTCACTGGGCCCACATTCAAAGTCTTTCCAGCTTTAGAGGACCTGCCAGAATTTATTGTCTATTAGTTCAACTGTGATGAAGCCTCAGAAGAGAATGTTAGTGGGGAGAATATATTATTAAGGACTAAACTAAATATAAATATTATAAGATAAAACATGTAGCCAAACAATAATTGTGAAAGACACTTAGGATCCCAGATTTCAGAACTTTAGAAGGGTTAGAAAGGCCCTCAGAGATCAGCTAGTGAATGACAAGTATGAAGGCTAGAACCTGGGCCTTGCGATTTTCTGCCACTGCTCCCCTTGTATCAGGGAGAATGCCAGGATGATAGAATTTCTGTCATTTACACACTTTCAGGGTGCCTCTGGGAACAAAGGGAGGCCATAGAGTTCTGGAAACTTCAAGGGAGGCTACAAGAAGGCATGAAAGTAAAGAGGTCTGTAAGTGGCTAGATATAGAAAGGGAAGATTCAAAACTTCTTTCAAAATTGGTTAGAATCTTTTTGCTTTATGACCTTCATTTCCTCCTCCCTCCCTATTCAGTAATCCCTCTTACAAAGGATAAGAAAAAAAGAGAAAAAGAAAAGCAGTTCAGTATAACGAAACCAGAACATTAAAAAAGACTGATAATATATGCAATGTTCCTCACTCAGAATCTCCTCATTTCTGTGAAGAAAAGAGAGAAGTGCTTTTTTTTTTTCATTTCTTCTTTAGGACCAAATTTGATCATTATTTTTAGATGGTATTTGGTTTTGGTTTGGGTTCTTTCCAGTTCCATTGTTGTAGCCATTGTGTATATTGTTTTCCTGGTTAGGCTTCACTTTGCATCAGTACATATAATTCTTCTAATGCTTTCCTAAATTGTTTGTATTTATTGTCTCTTGTAGCACAGTAATATTCTATTATATTCTTGTAACTTATTTAACCCTTTCCCAATCTATGGGCATTGGCTTTGTTTCCAACTCTTACTTAATATCAAAAAGAAAAAAAAAGGAAAACAGCTCCTTTAAAAAAAAATAAGTTAATTTATTTATTTTTAATTTTCAACATTCACTTCCATAAGTTTTAAATTTTCTCCCCCTCCCTAAGATTGCATACAAACCTATATAGACTCTACATATACATTCCTATTAAACATACTTTCACATCAATCATGTTGTGTAGAAGAGTTAGAACAAATGGGAGTAATCATGAGAAAGAAAAACATAAAACAAAAAAAGAAAATAGTTTGTTTCAATCTGTATTCAGCCTCCATATTTCTTTTTCTGGATGTGGATAGCATTTTCCATCATGAGTCTTTTGGAATTGTTCTAGGTCCTTGCATTGCTGAGAAGAGTAGTCTTTCAAAGTAAGACATCACACACTGTGGTTGTTACTATGTACAATAGTCTCCTGGTTCTGCTCACTTCACTCAGTATCAGTTCATATAAGTCTTTTCAGGTTTTTCTGAAGTCTGCCTGTTTGTTATTTCTTATAACATAATGGTATTCCATTACAGTCATATACTACAACTTGTTCAGCCATTTCCCAATTGATGGATAACCCCTCAATTTCCAGTTCTTGGCCACCACAAAAAGAGCTGCTATAAGTATTTTTGTACATATGGGTCCTTTTCCCATTTTTATGATCTCTTTGGGATACAGCCCTAGAAGTAGTATTGCCGGGTCAAAGGTTACATATATTTTTATAGCCCTTTGAGCATAGTTCCAAATTGCTCTCCAGAATGGCTGGATCAGTTGACAACTCCACGAACAATGAATTGTTGTTCCAATTTTCCCACATCTTCTCCAACACTTATAATTTTCCTGTTTTGTCATATTAGCCAATCTGATAGGTATGAGGTGGTACCTCAGGGTCATTTTGATTTGCATTTCTCTAATCAATTGTGATTTAGAGCATTTTTTCTTATGACTATAGATAGCTTTAATTTCTTCCTCTGAAAACTGCCTGTTCATATCCTTTGACCATTTATCAATTGGGGAATGACTTATATTCTTGTAAATTTGATCCAGTTCTCTATATATTTTACAAATGAGCCTTTATCAGAGACACTAGTCGCAAAAATTCTTTCCCAGTTTTCTGCTTCCCTCCTAATCTAAACAGATCCTTTATTTAGGTCTTTCTTTCAGTTCCTTCTTACAATATAAATTAATACAAACCCTTTCCTCTGCCAACCAGGTTAGAAGTAGAAGTCATTAGTAAGATACATCATCCTAGGGTAGGGCTCTTAACCTTTTTTATGACACAGACTCCTCGGACAATCTGGTTAAACTGTTACCTACTATGGCTTATTGCTAAGGAAATATTTGTTGTTGTTTTTCGTCCTTTGTTCTATAAGAGGACTATGGCATCAGGAAGGATGCCATGACTTGCAAGTGAATTGGATTTAAGTGAGGGAGGCTGTGCAAAGTTATCAGCCTCACTGTCTCCTTCAGGGCCACCTGGGTGCAGCAGCAAGATATAAATCAGGATGACTGGAAATGGCCCCAGATAAGTCTTTAAAGGAAATGCTAAATTTTAGCTAGAGGTTAGTGAAAATAAAGATGAAATTTTTTTTCCCCATCCAAGTTTATAGATTTCCTGAAATCTATCTAGGTCCATGGATCCAAGATTCGTATTGTAGACATCCAATGGTGAGATACAACATCATTTTATAACTAGAAGGAGACCTAGAGTTCACTCCACCTCCCTTGCTTTACAGACAAGAAAACCAAGGCCCAGAGAGGTGATGTGATTTGTCCAAGCTTGTACAACTGGCAGATGGTGGACGCCAGGACTAGAACCCAGGCCTCCTGACTCCCGGTCCTGCGCTCTTTTCTATTTTTTATGTATATAATTAACTAACTCATTTTTAGTTTTTAACATTCACTTCCATAATATTTTGAGTTTTGAATTTTTTCTCCCATCTTCTCTTACCCCCCCCCAAGACAGTGTGCAATCTGATGTAGGCTCTACTTATACATTTATATTAAACACATTTTCACATTAGTCATGATATAAAAAAGAATCAGAACTAATGGAAAGAAGCAGAAGAAAGAAGAAACAAAACAAAACAACAAAAGACAAGGAGAGCCAATAGTCTGCTTCCATCTGCATTCAGACTCCAGAGTTCTTTCTCTGGATGTGAATAGCATGTGGATAGCAATGAAAACATCATGAGTCTTCTGGAGTTGTCTTAGATCTTCGCATTGCTGAGAAGAGCTAAGTCTATCAAAGTCAGTCATTGCACAATGTTGTTGTTACTGTGTACGATGTTCATTTCACTCAGCTTCAGTTCACATAAGTCATTCCAGGTTTCTCTGAAGTCAGCCTGCTCATCATTTCTTATGGTAAAATAGTATTCCATTACAGTCATAGACCACAACTTGTTCAGCCATTCCCTGCACTTTTTTCAATACTTTAGAGTAGTAACTGTTCTCTAGACTGTAAACTTCTCTACTCACTAGTAAGCACCTTGGAGACAAGAACCATGCCTTATGTCTTTGCATCCTTAGCTAGCCAAGTATCTAATACATGGCAAGTTCTTACTCAATGTCTGCTGAATTGCATTACCTATTCAAAGGATCAAGCCAGAGTTAAGTAATGATGATTGCTAATAAAAAACGAGGAGAAGGATGAAGAATTTAGAAAATGCACATGGCTGGGTTATCCAAATTTTTATTCTACTTCTACTATTCCCTATATACTTTACTATATATTTGCTAAGTTTTCCACAACGTCATGGAAGGAATACTGGATTTGGAGTCAGAGGAGCCAGGTTCAAATCTTGGCTCTCCTACTTACTATCTCAGACAAACCAATGAACTCTTCTGGGACTCAGTTTCTTCCTCTGCAAAATGAGGGGGCTGGACTAGATGGCCTCTACTGTCCCTTCCAGCTCTAATTCTAGGATGATAATGAGAAGTACTAATGAGAGATAGTGGTTAGGACATTGATTAGACACAAAAATTTGTCTGGGTTTCTAGGTGAAAGGTCCAGTCAGTCCCAGGGAGTTATGTCAGCCAGAATGACAGAGCACCCTTCACACAGACTTCTGACTAAGGAAGTCAGAGCTCGTGGGTTGGGTTTGGACTTTACTGCTGTTCAGGAGACAAAGTCTCAAGCCCCAGAACACCTTGTGCAATCAGATTTGCCACAGCCCCATTTGTTCTTAGGGCTGTGTTATTTATCATTCTGGGAGAAAGATTCCCTGCCAAGGATTGCTTAGGTTTAAACCGGTTTGGCCCCCTATCTTTTGTCCTTTGGCCCCTGGTGCACACCTCTGAGAGGAAAGTGAAAGACTTCAAGCCTACTTAGGGGCTGCTTCCTGCTCTACCCATATAAAAGGAAGGCAGGAGCCCATCTTTCACTTATTCATTCAACACTTGAATTAAGAGCCTACTGTGTACAGGGCACTGTGCATGGGTGCTGGAGAGATACAACATTTAGGTAAGACCTGGTCCTTACCCTTGTGAAGCTTACAGCATTTTTTGTTTTTTCTTTGACCCAGACCTGTGACTTCACAGATGGATGGAGCTCCAGGTGTGGAAACTCCTTCCACCAAAATAGATCAACAACTCATCTGTAATTTTATACTCTTAGGGATTCTAGTATTGAGAGTTTAAGTGACTTGCCTAAAGTCACGCAACCACTATAGGTTAGAGGAAGGATTTGAACCCAAGTCTTCCCAATTCCAAGGCCAGATCTCTGGCTATTCTGCACTACCTTCTCATCTTACATCTCTTGGAAGAAAAGATAGAGCAATCATGATATCAGACACTATTATAAGATCATAAATTTGGAGATGAAAGGGATTGTGGAGGGCATCAAGTCAGCTCCTAGTTTTATAGTTGAGGAAAGGGAGGACCAGAGATTTGGCAATTGGTCCAAGTTCACACTGGTGGAAGGCAACCAAGTCAAGATTTGAACCAAGGTCCTTTGACTCTAAATCCACCTTAAGTGCATTAGGGGTTGTTGTTACTGACTTAGAGGGATCAGGGAAGGAAGGGTACTTGGGGGATGTGGCTTTGTAGTTGGGCTTTAAAAGATGGCCAGCATTTAAAGGATGGCTAGCATTTCATACATAAGGATCAGAGGGAACAAGGGCATAGCTGTAGGAGGGGAATGATATGTTAGTGAGACAGATTCAACCAGTTTAGTTAGCTCAGCATGGATGGAAGGAAGTAAAATGAGAGTAGCTTGGAAAGGCTGGCTGGTTTCAGAATGTGTAGGGCCTTGAATGACAGGCAAAGGTTATACTCAGTAGGCATTTGGAAGCCTTGAATGTTTTTTTAAAGTAGAGGAATGATGACCAAATCTATGAAAAAGAAAGATTTTTCTAGTAAAGGTTTGAAGGATGAATTAAAAGGGGTTGAGAGCAGAAACTGGAAGACCTGTTAGTAGTCAGGTCTTTGTGACTTAAGACATATTGGCCTCTTCAAATCCTAGACAAAGCTCCTGGGTACTAAATGAATATTGTGTAGAAAAACCCTTTTTCTTATTGTTGTTCAGTCAATTCAGTTACATCTGACTCTTCACGATCCCATGGACCATACTGTCCCTGGGGTTTTCTTGGCAAAGATACTGGAGTGGTTTGCCATTTCCTTCTCCAATGGATTAAGGCAAACAGAGGTTAGGTGAGTCGCCCAGGGTCCCATAACTAGTGTCTGAGACCAGATGGGAACCCAGGTCTTCCTGACTCCAGGCCCAGCACTCAATCCACTGAACCACCTAGCTGCCTCTTTTATTTTACCCCAAATGCAAGACTAAAGGGACTCATAGGAGCCCATTAACAGATAAAGAAACACATAAAGCACCCAAATAGCCCATTAGCTATCCTCTGAAAGGAACAGGATAGCCTTTGGGGCAACTCTGAAGTTCCAGCTGATCCCTAGACCTCCCACTGGGAGTCCTATTCAGTCACTCCCAGACACAAGTATGACCCAGTGGTTTAGACAGAGGTGTCAAAAACACAACTCAACACTCCCTGGCTTCATAGAATCAGATTAAAATATGACTGGGAAATATTTAACAAAATAAATTAAAATGCAGTGTTAATAAGTGGTCTTCTTTTTTAAAAATTACATTCATTTTTGTTGCATTTTAAGTTCTGAATTATCTTCTTCCCTCCCTCCCCATCCCACACTAGAAAAGATCACCATTTGATACTAATATGTATATATGTACATACACATATATGTATGTATATATTATATATATGTATGTAAAATCATACTATGTATATGCCTATCAGTTCTTTCTTTGGAGGTAGATAGTATTCATAGGTCCTTTAGAGTTGATTTGAATATATAACAGTCATTCACAGCTATTCTTCAAACA
Source organism: Pseudochirops cupreus (assembly GCA_028627135.1). Lineage (NCBI taxonomy): Eukaryota > Metazoa > Chordata > Mammalia > Diprotodontia > Pseudocheiridae > Pseudochirops > Pseudochirops cupreus. The sequence continues at coordinate 12,763 of JAQQSU010004631.1, forward strand.
ATATTGCTGCTACTGTATGTAGTATGTTACTGTATACTGTATAGTCTTGGTTCTGCTCATTTCATTCTTCATTTTTTCATGCACCTCTTTCCATGTTTTTCTAAAATCAACCTGCTCATTTCTTACAGCATAGACTACTATTCCATCACAATCATATACCACAACTTGTTTAGCCATTCCCCAATTGATAGGCACCCCCTCAATTTCCAATTCTTTGCCACTGATCACCTTGGGAAAGAGACCTAATAGTGGTATTGCTGGGTCAAAGGGTATACACAGCTGTATAACTCTTTATAATTCTCAATTCCAGATTGCTCTCCAGAATGGTTGGATTAGTTCCACCAACAGTTTATTAGTGTCCCGATTTTTCTACGTCCCTGCCAACATTTGTTATTTTCCCTTTCTCTCATTTTAGCCAATCTGATAGGTGTGAGATGATTTTGTAAAGTTGTTTTAATTTGTATTTCTCTAATCAATAATGAGAATATTTTTATATGACTATATATAGCTTTGAATTCTTCTTCTGAAAACTGCCCGTTCATATCCTTTGACCATTTATCAATTGGGGATGACTCCTATTCTTATAAATTTGACAAAGTTCTTTATGTATTTGAAATTTGAGACTTTTATCCAAGAAATTGTCTATAATTTCCCCCCAGTTTTCTGCTTTTTCTTGGCTACTTTTGTTTTATTTATACAAAACCTTTTAAATTTAACGTAGTCAAAATTATTTTATACTTCACAATGCTCTCTATTTCCTGTTTATTCACAAATTCTTTTCCTATCTATAAGTCTGAAAGGTAATATATTCCATATTCTTCTAATTTAGTTATGATATTTACCAAGATAAGATCAGAATGGATACATGACCTATATTATCTAAACCATTTTGACCTTATCTTGGTAAAAGGTGTGAGATATTGGTCTATACCCAATTTCCTCCTGACTGCTTTCCAGTTTCCCCAACAATTTTTACCAAATAATGAATTCTTCTTTCACAAGTTTAAATCTTTAGATTTGTTAAATATAAGGTTACTATAATCACTCACTATTGTGTATTGAATATCTACCCTGTTCCACTGATCCACCTTTCCATTTCTTAGCCAGTACCAGATAATTTTGATAAATACTGCCATATAATATAGTTTAAGATCTGGTACTGCTTAACCTCCTTTTCTTACATTTTTTTCCCATAAATTCCTTTGAGACTCTTGAACTTTTATTCTTTCAGATCAATTTTGTTATTATTTTTCCTAGCTCAATAA
>JAQQSU010004632.1:0-14027 GCA_028627135.1 Pseudochirops cupreus
AAATCAAGATACTATTAAATGGATCCAAACAAATGGAAAAAGTGAAGGTAATGTGAAATATTTCCTTGAAAAAAACCATTGGCCTGAAAAATAGATCCAGGAGAAACAATTTAGAAATTATTGGACTGCCTGAAAGCCATCATCAGAAGAAAAACCCTAGAAAGCATCCTTCAAGACATCCTCAAGGAAAATTTCCCTGATATTTTAGAACTAGAGGGCAAAATAGAACTTGAAAGAATTCACCAATCACCTCTTGAAAAAGATCCCCAAAAGAAAACTCCTAGGAATTTTATAGCCAGGTTCTGGAGTCCTCAGATCAAGGACAAAATATTACAGGCTGCCAAGAAGAAACAATTTGAATACAGTGCAAACACAATCAGGATTACCAGGATCTAGCAGCTTCTCTATTAAGGGATGGAAGGGCCTAGAATATGATATTCTGGAGATCAAGGGAGCTAGGAATAAAAGCAAGAATCACCTACCCAGCAAAATTGAGTATAGTGTTGCAGGGGAAAATATGGTCATTCAGTGAGGTGGAGGACTTTCAAACATTCTTGCTGAAAAGAAACAGAACTGAAAAGAAAATTTGACACTCAAATACAAGAAGCATGAGAAGGTAAACATGGAAAAGAAATCATAAGGAACTTATCGAAGTTGAACTATTTACATGCCAGCATGGATAAAAGATAACTGTAACTTATGAAATTTTTCTCAGTATGGGGATAGGTGAAGAGAATACAAATGTATATATATGTATATATACATATATATGTCTATATGGGAGGGTTTATATATGTGTACAAACACATATGTGAGTATGTGTATATATGAGTACATAGAGGGCACAGGATTAATTGAATAGGAAGTGACAATATTCTAAAAGGTGAAATTGTGAGGTGGGAAAGGATTAGAATGAGAGGAGACATGTAGAGACAGAATAGGGTCAATCATCTCATATAGAAGAGGCAAGGGATAATTGTTAAAATGGAGGGGAAGAACAGAAAGGAAAAAGGGAAAGGATCAACCTTATGCTCAGTGAATTTGGCTTAGGGAAGGAATCGCATAAACTCTAAACTGGGTATCTTGCCACACAGGAGAGTAGGAGTGATGGGGATGAGAGGTGGGATGACAGAAGGGAGGGCAAGGTGGACAAAGGGTTGCTGGAAGTACACACTTCTGTAAAGAGACAGGGACAGAGTAGAGAATGGAACAAAGGGGAGTGGGATAGGAAGGAGGGACATATAATCAGTCTCTCACAATATGCTCACTTGGAGATGTTCTGCATAATTACACATGTACAGCCTGTATTTAGTTGCTTGTCCTTCCAGTGGGGGTGGGTGATGAGGGAGGAAGGGAAAGAATGTAGAAGTTAAAGTTCTATAATCAAATGTTAAAAATATATATGTATATATTATTATTATTAATTATTATTATTAACTACATCCAACTGGGAATTAAGGTATACAGGCACTGTGGTAGGGAGATCCATCCTGCTGTACTGGAAAATCAGAGGGGTGAGGTAGAGGATATAGGAGAGAGCAGATTGGGGGAGAGCTTATACTGTGAGATGGCTGTTCTGAGGTATTGGGTAGGGGAAAGATGGGGAGAAAATTTGTAACTCAAAATCTCGTGTAAATGAATGATATAAACAAGACAATATATAAAGTAATTTATTTAAAAAAAAGAATTTAGGGGGTGGCTAGGTGGCACAGTGAATAGAGCACTGGCCCTGGAGTCAGAAGGACCTGAATTCAAATCCAGCCTCAGACACTTAACATAAAACCTAGCCATGTTACCTTGGGCAAGTCACTTAACCCCATTTGCCCTCCAAAAAAGCAAAAGAAAAAAAAAGAATTTATTAAACACTGATTGATTTAATGAGTGAATGTTGAATTAATAAAGCAATGAAGGAATGAATGATTGAGCATAGAGAAGAAATGGCATTTGTTTCCCAAATCCTTTCTGGACCAGTTGAGTGACTGAAGCTCCATCATTCATCACTGGTTTCCCTCTCCCTGACTTTCACTTTGCATTTGAGTCTTTTTTCCTTAGGATTACTTTTCAGTGATCTATTTACCTTCTTATTCCTAGGGAGGATGTCTCAAATGTTGGAGATAAAACAATTACCAGTGTGCTGAATATCAAAAAAGTGACCTCTGATGACCTGAAGCGCAACTATACTTGTCATGCAAGAAACGACAAAGGAGATTCTGCAAAGCAAGCCCTGGTCAAACAGCTAGGTAAGCTCACCTATGGGGCCAAGCTGTGTGAGCTCTTACCCTATCATAGCCATTCTTCGCTGGGGGCTCAAAGCTCATTGGTGATGTTTTTTTCATGTTTTCATAATTGCACTTCAACATAATCGACTTTCTTTAGAATCCTAGGTATTTCATTTTGTGCATTTAAAAACATCATTGGAGGAGAAGTACATAGGTTTCATCAGACACGGTCAAAAGGGGCCAGTATGCACACAAGTGTGTGTGCCCACACACACACAAACACCACAAAAACAAAGCATCGCAAAACCAAACCAAGAAGAATCCTGGAACGTGAATGACCATGGCAGCATATCGTATTGCAGTCCTGAGCTGCTTTGAAGATAAGACTCAGGGAGACCATGGCCATTGATTGACTTTAAGAATTTGAGCATCTGTTGTGTGGAGGGAGCTTAGTGTTGCTCTGCTCACTTACAGAGGACAGGAAAGGGTAAAAGTTAAGAAGGCACAGATGGAGTTTCAACATCTGGAAAACCTTCATAACATTTAGAGCTGTTCCTAAATGGAATGGGATACATTGGAAGGTAATGACTTTCCCCTCATTTAACTGGTCAAGCAAATATTCAACAAGCCTTTGTCAGGAATGTTACTTCCATTTAGAGTAAAGGTTCAACTAGATAGTCTTCAAGGGCCTTTTCTTCATCTAAAATTATATTTTTTTTAAGCTTTCTCAGGGGAGGAAATGTGTTATATGTGTCTTTTATGTTTTCCAGTGGCTAATGTGCCTTATTATATTGCAATATAATGAATCATGCATATAAGCTAAAGTGGTTGTTAAATAACTTATTTTAGATTCTATTTCCCTACAAGTTCCTTCCTGTTTTCTGTCCAATGACAGTCCATGTAAGTGACTATCCCACCACTATTCAGCTTTACTTCAGAGAATCTTCTAGGTATTTCCTGACATGTCAGAGAGTAATTCAAGTCTGGCGTCAATTTGTCTCAAGAATCAGATCAGCCAGTTTGGTTGGCATCATGCATAGATCATGTCTCATGGCTATTTGATCCAAACAATAGAAAAGTCCCTTTAGAAATAAATGCTGCCCTCTACTCCTGACTGAAATATACCATCATAGACAGACATTGATTTCCTGATAATAAGTAAATATCACTGCCAGAGTTGGGGCAATTAACCTCAGATTGTGACAGTCAATAGTTTATTTGTTCCCTTTTGATAAAATGTTCACATAGCGTGAGCTTGAATAGGGGAGTCAATGACCAATTTGAAAAGGAATTATCCCAGGGTTCTAGGGAATGCCCAGTGTCTGCAGTGGCATTTTGCCTTGCCTTCTCAAGTAGAGCTTTCATGTTATAACATGACAGCCCCATCAGCAGATTCACAATGAGCTTTAGATGGTCTTGGTGTCACTCTAATAGCCCAACTACTCAAGAAAATGTGAAAGCTTGGCTTCTAGGCCCCATGGCCTTATAGTGGCAACAGGATGCACCTAGGCTCAGTAAGTGAGGCAAATTGCCTCTTGACTCTTAACTCTACTAGTCCTGCCTTTAAAATTATATGCATCTGGTTGATAAAATTCATAGACCCATTTGGTACAACTTCACTGATTGTTTTCTTTATTACAAGGATAGGTTTAGTGGTTAGTGGGTTTGAGGGTAGGGTACATCTAAGAATGAGGGCATCTAGTTAGCAGAGTGGACAGAGTGCTGAGCCTGGGGTCAGCAAAGTTCATATCACTGCATTTAAATCTGATCTCAGATGCTTGCTAGCTGAGTGCAAATCATTTAACCCTGTTTGCCTCAGTTTCCTCATATGTAAAAGGTGGTGAAGAAGGAAATAGCAAATCCCTTCAGTATCTTCACCAAGGAAACACTAGATAAGGTCACAGAGAGTGAGACACAACTGAAAAAATGGATGGATAACCACAAAAAACCTGTGAGGTAAAAACTGGAGGGATCAGTCAAAAAACAATGGAAAAGCAAATAGAAGAAAAAGAAGGAAATGAGATGAGCTTGTTTTCCACGTAATGCTCTAAATAGAGTTTGTGTGTGTTATATATATATGTGTGTATGTGTGTGTATGTATACATATGTATGTGTATATATGCATACATGTGTGTGCATATGTGTGTATGTGTGCATGTACATGTGTGTGTTGTGGGTATACGTGTGTATGTGTTATGTGTGTGTGTGTGTGTGTGTGTGTGTGTGTATGTTCCTACCAATGCAAATTGGCAAAAGTGGAGCAGGTGACCTCTGGATCCCATTTCTAGAGGTCTTCAAGCAGAGATTGGTTGATCAATAGTCAAGAATATTACATTAGGGATTCTCTTGGGTTATGAGATGAGCCAAATGGATGCTCCCTGGGGTTCTTCCTACTGCAGGGATTCTTGGATTTGGTGTCATTGCTTGTGATCCACACTTCATTGCTTTTGCTTCTGCCCTTTTGGACTTCCTATGCTGACAACTGCATCTGATGAGCCAAACTTTTCCTTTCATGTTTAAATATTGGTTGCTATTTCCCCTGATTTGGTCCAAGACCCCATTTACTAATAAAAATAGATGATCATGGATTTGGCATTGGAAGGGAACCCAGAAAACATCTAACCTATTCTCTTCATTTTACAAGTGAGGAAACTGAGGATCATAGGGACTAAGCAGCTTATCCAAATTCTCTAATGCAAACAACCAGGTACATGTGATTACACATTATTGCACACACAAACATGTTTATAGATATATACACATATACACATATACACATCTACACACATAGTCAATGAACGATAATCTCAGAGGACATGTTCTAGCAGTGGGAGGACATACTGGCAAAGGCTCCTTGCAGAAGGAAGAATTTCAGCTGAGTCATAAAGGAGGCCAATTTAGTGGATAATAAAGTACTTGAAGAGTGGTAAGGTAAAAGGATTCTGGGAAGGAGAAAAGGAGGCAGGTTGTGAAAATCTTTAAAAGCCAAAGAAGGGACTTTATATTTGATCTTGGAAGTCATTGGGAGTCACTGATTTATTGAGTAGGGAGGTAACATGGACAGCTCTGTGCTTTAGAAAAATTGCTTTGGTAGCTGAATAGAGGCTGGATGGGAGTGGGGAGTGACTCAAGGCAAGCAGAATAATCAGAAATCCATTGTAAGAATCTCTCCATTCATATCTTCAAAATTGTATTACCTGGACCATACCCACCATTAGTTACATTGTTCAGTCATTTCTCAGTCATGTATGAATCTCTGTGACCCCATTTGGGGTTTCCTTGGCAGAGATGCCGGAGTGGTTTTCCATTTCCTCTCTAGAAGATTTTATAAATGAGGAAACTAAGGTAAACAGGGTAAATGACTTGCCTAGGGTCACACAGCTAAAAAGTATCTGAGACCAGGTTTGAACCCAGTGAAATGAGTTATTCTAACTCCACAGCTGGCACTCTACCCATTGAGGCACCTAGGTTCCCCACCTTGTTCTTACTCCTGCTTTGCATCTACAGCCCTTTCTGGTTTCAACTCCAAAAATAAGTTTTGTCTTCCAGGAGTAGCTCCTCGCTTCTAATACATCCCCAGGATGCTACCTCAAGCTTTGATACCACCCTTCTCAGCCCCGCCTCCAGATTAGAGTGCTAGAGGGCAGAGGACTGACCTCCTTCCAAATTCTTCCTTTACTGAGGGCAGAAACTGGACTCCCAACTCAACGCCCCTGTTCCTGGTTTCAACGTTGGAACAAAACATCCTTCCATCTTGTATCCAGTGTTCCGTGCTTGTCCCAGCCCTGCCTCCTTTCATTCCTTATTTTCTGTATTACTTTCACCTATCGGAATGCAAGTCTGTGAGGGCAGATTTTCTTTTCCTTATTTGTATCTCAGGCACCCATCACGGTGCATGGCACATAGTAGAGAATTAACATTTATTGAATTGTATTGCTCTGGTCTCACTTTCCCCCATCTTTGTATTCAGCATTGTTTCTACTTCCTCAAGAATCCCAGTTGGAGTCTCCATGTCCCTATTCGAATTCAGCAGCTCTTTTGTCCTTAGTGGAGATGTCTGGGCTATAAAAAGCTTGTCAGGTTTTTACCAGCTTTGGTCTGATTTTGATCATTTCCAGTGTCATACTTAGGTGCCTGCAAGAAATTTTCCATGGTTGGCTTTCTATCCAAATATATTTCATTTTCTCTTCTATATATTGCTGTCTTATGAAGAAACACTTAAAAAAATGATGACTGAGTTGCCCAATCTTGGCCAAACTGAAATTAGAGTGGCTACTGATGGGCCTGATTACATAATGATCAGCATGGGAGCATTTGCCTGTTCCATTTATGACCCAGATTGGTTCACTCCTCTGTAGGTATCCTTGTACATAGACATTCCTGGGAATTTACACCAATGGCACCAGATACAGTATGGACACTTGATCAATTTAGCCCACTGTACCTCAGAACTCCAGAGCTCAATAACGCACTAAACTCAGTCTCTTCTAGCAGCAGTATTACAGGAATAGACAGCAACACCCATCTAAACAACCTTCTCCCACTCTTTTACCATCTGCTCCATACAATTTGGCAATCAAGTTTATATTTCTAACCTTTACCAATTGAAAGGCAATTAATTTCAACATGATTTACCAAGTGATTTCCTTACAGGTACTTAACAAATGTTTGGATAAACCCAGTGCCTTTCCATTGAAACCAGGATTCGAGTCCTTATCCTGCACTGTGCTAACTATTCAACCTTGGGGAAGCTAGTCAATGACTCAGTCTCAGTTTTCTCAGCTATAAAATGAAGAAATTAATTCCCGTCCTGCCTTTGTTCCGTGGGGTTATTGGGTGACTCAAATGAAATAATGAATTGAAAGTCTATTGACAACTGCTGAGACTGACCAAAAAGTCGAGTGTCAAGACTAAAGCTGATCTTTCTTTGACCTTCAGTTGTGCCTCCAAGATACACAGTGGAACTGGCCTGTGGGTTTGCAGTGACAATTGTGCTCATAATTATCCTGATTGTTGTCTACCATGTCTACTGGCTTGAGATGGTCTTGTTCTACAGGGCTCATTTTGGGACAGATGAAGCCATTTTGGGTAAGCAATTGACTTTTATCTAAACAGCTTTTCTTGCTGTCTTTAGAAGAAAGATTTCTCAAAGTTTGTTCATAAAATCTTAGAATTACTGACTTCAACCTAGAAGTGGCCTTCAAGGCCACTTTTCCATTGAGTCCTTCAAATTGTTCTCTTTTGATGATGGAACATACCTTGAAATCATCATTATTCTCATGAAGCCCCATTGTATTGGACCACACAATCAACTCATTATGCTGAGCCCCAAGAATGACCTATGGGACTAACACTTTTGGAAACAATCCTTGATAAGATTTTTTTTTCTTTTTTTTTCTTTTTTTTTCAATTTGCTCATTTTTTTCTAATTAAATGTGAGCACAGAAAACATGTTCCTGTTGATAGAGTTTCACTGAAACCCTCTTTGCATATATTAGTTTAGCTCTTGGTGAAAATTCTATATGATTATTTTTCTTTAATTCTAGATAGAAGAAAAACATTGTGGCAGCTTCTTGGTGAAATGACAATAATGATATGAAAAATGGATGAATCAAGTTTTGCAGTGTGGGAATATACATATGGAAAACCTTGGGGAAATCATCCTTTCCATAGACCTCTTGCAATTGAATCTGAAATCCCCAAGTTTTAATGACCTTCATTCCATGACACTATACCAGACATAATGAAAGATTTAATTAATGGGGAGGAAGAGGAGGCAGAGAAGAGAATGGATCCAGTTTATCCATCCTTTAATCCATAAAAATTTCTGGACTGTGGTGGAATCTTAACATTTTTCTTGTGAAAATGGCCCCTTTTCAGTGATGCTTAATACTAAAAATATATCATTGTGTGAAGCAGATGACCTGGGGAATTCTCTTCAGCTTAGCTCTGTGTGCAGCAGAAAGAGAGATTGATGTAAATTTTATTGGTTCCACTAATGCTTATTCACCCATATGGCAGGTCCATGAATGTATAGATTTGTCCAGAATGTGTTTCATATATAGTAGTAACCATCTTTAGAATTTAATGCTGAGTAATCTTTCAATAAGCATTTATTAAAGCTTTTAAAGCTTTTTAAAGGAATTAATTATTTGGTTAATTGTTAGGGGATACAAAGAATGTCAGAAATATCTGCACTACTCTCAAGTAACTTGAACTCTATCAGTTGTAGTTGCTGCATTTCATGGTTGGAAGGAACTTTAGAGATGGCCTACTCCAAATGAAACCTTTAAAAATAACCCATTTTACAATGTACCTGTTAACGGGGGGTCTTGTACCCATCATACATATTTTTATGGCCCCAACATAACCATATTGTTTGCTATGGAATTGGAATTACATTGAAATGTGATATCACATAAAATTAAATTTTATTTAATCTATTTCTCAAAACAGCTACATGTCCTGGGGAATTGTTGCTAATTATTAGTGGGACTATGATCTACCAAATCCCTCCCAACTCATAGCATCCCAAATGATTCATTTCAGAGCTGGGAGAGACTTTTGAGGCCAGTGAGTCCCTATCCTTTCATTTGGCTGATGAGGACATTGAGGCACTAGAAGTCAGTCAAAGTTGGGTAACTCACCCAGGGATGCAGAACTGGATAACAAAAAAGAAAGTGGCTCATATGCAGAAGTTACATTTAAGGTTCAAAAGGATCCCCAAATATAGGAGTTTTCCTAACTGGTTACAGGTCTTGCATATGTGTTTTCTTTGGCTAGATGGGAAGGAGTATGATATCTATGTTTCATACGCACGGAATGCTGAAGAAGAGGAGTTCGTCCTTTTGACTCTCCGTGGAGTCTTGGAGAATGAATTTGGATACAAGCTGTGCATCTTTGACAGAGATAGCCTGCCTGGAGGAAGTAGGTATTTCCCTGAGCAATGGATAGAGAAGCCAATTTTCTCCTCCCCAGCTTCTCAATTGGGATTTGTGTGCTTCCCTGCTTCCACACAGACCCTTCTAATCATTCCATTCCGTTCCATTCAACAAGCACTCACCAAGTGCCTACCTCCTGTGTCCCAGTCACTCTCCTGAGTGGCAGGGATCCAGGCAAAAACAGGATAACCCCTGCCTTCAAGAAGCTTAAATTTCTCCTGGGGAGAAACAACACAGGCATAGTTTATTTTAATACCACCAGAATTTGTTAAAAAAAAAACACAACAACAACAAATTTAAATGAGGTATAGTAAAGCATATACCTTGGATTGCTTTATAAATGGTAGTTATGATGATGATAATATTAGCAGTCCTTATTATTAATATCATTACTGTTTGACAGTCACCAAGCATGTATCAACACACATTCTGTCCCAGGCACTATGATAAACAATAGAGAGGCAAAAGCAAAACACAATACACACAAACATACAACAACAACAACAAGTCATCACTGTTTCTCTTAAGAAAGTTGTTCCAACATGAGAAAACATGTTGAAAAAAATGTACAGACTCTTTGCTAAACATTGGAGACCTTCAAGACCGAAATGAAACACCATCTGCCCTCAAAGAACTTACATTTTCCTGAGGGGAAATAACATGTTCACAACTCAATTGGAATGAATAATTATTTATTAAATACCTACTGTGTAGTAATAACTACAGCTCTAAACATGCCCTAAGCAGTGCCCATCTATATGGATTCTTATTTCTGGACATTGTAGAAGATAATATTGTAGGAGATGCTATCTCAATTTAACAGGGCATCCACCGGTCCCCAGTTCACATATGGTTTAAGAGCTGCTTCATAGAAATTCATTCATTAAGGCTATCAGGGCACACAGAGATGCCAATTATTGGCAATCCTGAGGCTGTCATTGCTCATTCTTTACCAATGTTCAGGCCAGACAGTGTGTAAATATTTATTAATCAGCTTCTATGTGCCAGGCACTGGGCTAAACACTAAGAATACAAAAAAAAGAAGCAAAAGATGCTTCCTGTCCTTGAAGAGCTCACAATCTAATGGGGAGACAAAAAGCAAATAATTTGTCCAAACAAGCTATGTGTAGGATAAAGTGGAAATAATCAATGGAGAGAATGCCCTGGAATTAAGAGAACTTGAGACACACTTCATATAAAAGGTGAGCTTTAAGCTGGGTCTTGAAAGAATCCAGGAAACCTGGAGGGCCTTGTAAATGGCAGGGTAACTCCCATCATACCTAGCCTGTGGAAATCAATTTATTTCAATAATTTCTATGTGCCAAGAACTATTAGATGCTGGAGAAACTGAGACAAAACACTGCATTCTTTACTCTCCAGGAGCATTCCTCTGCATCTTCGAATTCCTCAAGCCAATGATCCTTCCTGGGAAAAGCTTAGCAGATTTCTAGACTAGATCTTAGAATGTGGACACCTTTGGACAGTCAAGGAAAGCCTATGGATCACTTCTTAGGATTATGTTTTTAAATAGTTGAGAGAAATGCTAAATTTTAGTTTGATGATAGAGAAAACAAAGATATCCCTCCTCCCTGCCCCATCCAAGTTCATGATCTTCCTGAAATCTTTCTATAGACTCCTAGAGAGGCCTATCATCCTTGGTTAAGAACCTCTGTCATAGAAGTTTTCTTTTTAGATCAATTTCTGATGTCTCTTTGGTTGGATTAGTGCTCATTTCTCTCTCTTTAATTTCATGATAGCAGAGAAAGGGGCTCTGTCCTTCCCACTTTCTTAGATCCTTCCTCTAACTTTGGTGATAGAATTCTTATGAGAAGATAGGCTCAAAGATTCAGAGTTGGAAGGGCCCTGAGAGAGTATTTCATCCCGGAGTTCTTAACCTGCAATTTGTCCATTTTAGTGAAATAAGCAAATGAATGAATGAATAAATAAAATATAAATTTTAATTAAGTTATCCAATTTTAAATATGTTTTATTTTAATATTTAAATATTTTAAAACTAAAATTTATATTTTATTTAAAATTTTAATTTTGCTTTATCTATGCCATTTCTTTCTCCTTCCCATTACTCTGAACATTCTCAGAAAATGCACGAGACATTTATCCTGACTGGCAGGAGGAAGGATACCTTGCATTAATAAGTCTGCAATTCAGAATGTTTGCAAGGAAATGCAACTTTGCTACTGAAGAGCCCATGGAATATTGCCAGACCATGGCAAACAAAGCTGCCAAGGGAAGGTCCTTGCAGGCCTGCTTTCATATGCTGTTAAGCATCCATTTCTATTAGCATAACCCTCTTGAGTGGTGACTGGTAAAGTGCCTGAGCCCAGTGATCTGTTCTCTTTAGTAGCTGACATCTCTTCCCTGCCTTGCCTTCACTCTTGTTAATGGCAGTTGTAGAACAGTGTCTGGCACACAGTAGGTGGTTAATGAGTAACTCACTCCCCATGAGTCCCACCCCCTCCCCTGCCCCTTAGCCCCTCTATAGGGGTAAGTTAGAAGCAGGCTGGCTTGACATTACATTCATTTTGGATTAGTGGGAGGGCATGCCCCTGCTGGGTTCAACATTGGATTTCTTTAGCACCATAACTCACCATGAGTTCAAATTGGGATCACTCTTAATTTCTTTCATAAAACTAAATTGACTTCTCTGGAGGCTTTCTCTTAAAGAAAACAGTGAAGGATGATGGCCATGCCCAGTGACTTCATCTCCACTAACTCATCCATTCACCAAAAATTACTACGGAACATCTCCTAGAAAGAAGCAACTTGATTTGTAGGTGAGGGTTAAGGAGATATCCAAGACCATCCCCTGCCCTTACAAACTTTGTAGTTTAGATTCCAACTTGAACTGAAGTGTTGAGTCATAGTGCTCTGGGCTCAGAGGCAGAAGGACTCTGAAAGCTGGCATGCTTAACTTTCCGTTTTTAGACCCCAGAGTTGACATGATGAGTGCCCTAGCTCTCCCAGCTTCTAAGTGTCTTGGTGGGATTAGAAGTCAAATTTCCCTGCCTCTAGATCAGGCATGCTGTCCCTCAACACTGCCTTTCACTATAGGAAGAGGGGTGATTGGAGTGATGTGGGACTGTGAATTCTTCAGTGTTGTTCAAGGCCCGTAGTATCATTGCTCCTTTGGAAAGTCATATGGCTCAGCTACAGTGCATATAGTCACAACCAGAAGGCCATGCCAATCACTCCAGAAAGAGAGCCCTGCAGTAGGCTTCTTCAGTAGCTGTCCCCAGATGGCTTTTTCCAAGGGACTTTTCCTTGCTGGCTTGGTCCTTCTCCCTCGTATTTTCCTCTGGGCCCCTTTTCAGCTTCCTTTCATCCCTGAGAAGCTGTTGCCCATGCTGTGTGGAGTGGATGGTCCTTTGGACCCTGGTCCCTGTGAGAAGCCATCATTTCAGGATTCTCACTGAATCCTCTCTACTTCTGGACATTATGAGGATTCTGCTGGTGCTCATGAAAGCATGGAAAGCCACGTAATAGGCTTCCTGAAGCAGAACATGGGTTCTGGAGTGCATGCTTCCCTGCTCTGGTGAGAGGAATACAGAGGCTTGATAAGCAGACCCAGGAGATGGATTATACCTAAGAGTTTGGTGGCAGAAAATGATCAGAAGCTTGGAAAGAGCAATCAAGTTGTTCCAAGCTTCTTTCCCCATCCCTTTCCCTCTATAGCTTTTTTACTGACCAAAAGGGAGTATTTTCTTGACAGTGAAACACAGACATATCAGACAGTCACTGCAGAACACTTCAGTCTGTATCAATATGAGTTTAGGGAGGGAAACATAGGGGCTAATTTCCATCCCTGAGCCTAGACCTCAGAGCAAAGAGCAGAGGCACTTCTCTTCTCCCAATGTCACTTGGATGTTAGACTTGTGTTCTTCTCTTGTCTTCAGAAGATGCTGTCCAAGGATGATGTCATCAAGCTAAAGTCAAAAGGGCAGGGAGGACCTAATTTTGGCTTTAGGGACTTTTGAGAAAAATTGGAAGGGTTGTGCTAGGTTTCTGTCCAATGCTACCAAAGTGATCATTAATTAGAACTGTCCTTTGGTGGGCATTTAAAAGTCAAACCTCTTCTTATAGATAAGAACTTATTTTTGTCTCTTGGAAACTAGTGAAGGCAGAAGAAGTGGCAGGATGATAGATTAAACCTGGATGGGGCCTTTGAAGGTCTTCAGTCCAAACCGCTGTTTTTTTTTTCTTTTAAAAATTTATTTATTTATTCATTTATTCATAAGTTTTCAACATTCACTTCCATAAGATTTTGAGTTCTAAATTTTCTCCCCACCCTTTCCCTCACCCCTCCCCAATAGGGTAAGCAATCTGATATAGGCTGTACATATACATTCACATTAAACATATGTTTACATTAGTCATGTTGTAAAGAAGAATTAGAACCAGTGGGAGAAATCACAAGAAAAAAGAAACAAAACAAACAAAAAAAAAGAGAGTGCAAATAGTATGCCTCGATCAATATTCAGACTCCATAGTTCTTTTCTCGATGTGGACAGCACTTTCTATCACGAGTCTTTTGGAGTTGTCTTAGATCCTTGTGTTGCTGAGAAGAGCCAAGTCTATTAAAGTTAATCATCGCATAATGTTACTGTTATTGGGGACAATGTTTTCCTGGTTCTGCTTATTTCACTTAGCAGTTGATGTAAGTCTTTCCAGGTTTTTTTTTTTAATTTTATTTTAGTTTGCATCATTCATTTCCACAAGATTTTGAGTTACATATTTTCTCCCCTTCTTTCCCCTACCCACCACCCCAAAACAGCCATCCCAGTGTATCACCCCTGCCCCAGTCTATTCTCTCCTATGTCTTCCCCCCTCACCCCTCTGACTTTTCAGT
>JAQQSU010004633.1:0-14027 GCA_028627135.1 Pseudochirops cupreus
AACTTGTTAAATCTTGGCAGAATATTTGATAAAGTATCTTCAACTTTTTTCAGAGTTTATTGATATTTTGATTTTATAATTTTCAGTGCTCAGGATGCCTCTTCATATAAATATACAGTACACAATGGCAGAACTATGTTTCGGGTCATTTCAGAAATTGTTGGAAATTTTGTCCTAATTCCAAGCCAGAATTCATTTAATGATTTTGTATGTACAGGAAAAATACTGTAGTCTGTCATATACAATAATTTTGAATCAATTGAGGTGTTTCTGGCAGCATTCATTGGTATTGTGTGGTATTACAGGATGTGCATTGTAAAGTGTTCATGTTGTGTGTTCAGAACCAAGGCTGCAGTGAAGTTGCATGATACAACATGGGCAAATGCTGCCAGAAACACCTCAGATTCATTACATGTTTGATTCTGAATTAATTTTTGGTCTCTGTGCATTCAGAAACCTTTTACTGTTGCCAAATTTTTCACAGCCCCCATATTCAGTTACATGATCCCATATGGGTTCACAAACCACAGTTTAAGAAGTGCTGCACAAGACAGCCAAAGGGGAAGGGAGTCCATACTGAAAAAAAAGGTTAATCTTAGAAACCTCAGCGAGTGACAACTAAGAATATCTATTAATTGTTTCCAGCATATCTTCAGAATGTGAACTCTGTGAAAGTAGAGACTATCTTCTTTTTCTCTTTGTATACTTTCCCTCCCTCCCTCCCTCCTTCCCTTCCTTCCTTCCTTTTCTCAAAGACCGTACCTTAAACTCATCTCACTCTGGAGTTCATAGATTAGAGCACAGAAAGTCCCTGCCCGAGTATCACTTAATGGCAGCAAACCTTCTTGCAGGGGCCAGTGTGAAGAGTGGGGCAACTACCTCTACATCTTGATTGGGTCAGTTGTGAGAGGCACAGCCCTCTAGCATGTGCACTCCCCTAAATCCCTTCAAGCCTTAATGGGAGCTGGTTGAGGCAGGTGCATGTATTCCTCTATGCATTAGCCAAATCCCAAATGGGTTCTCCCATAGGTTCTGCAGTGGATTCCCCTATGAGTTCCCCACTCATTGACCAGTGTCCACTTCCTTTATAGGGCAAGTGACAAAGAAGGTATCTTGCCAACATTAAGCTCCCGGGATAATTTTGGCAATATTGACATCCTGCATGGGCGCAGTACATACACATTATGTCACCCCATTACTAATGGATCAGCCTCAGTAGGACTGTCTATCACTATGATTCTAGGAATTACTATGTAGGATCCTTGTGACTACTCTGGGAATTATATATAACACCTGGAAAGTGGACATTGCCATGGCCATGGATCCTGAGAAACTAAAGCTTTTTTTTTCATAATTTATTTATTTATTTTTAGTTTTCGACATTCATTTCCACAAGATTTTGAGTTCCAAATTTTCTCCCTATTTCTTCCCTATCCCCCCACCCGAAGATGGCAACTATACTGATTACCCTTTTCCCCAGTCTGCCCTCTCTTCTATCGTCCCCATTTCCCTCCCTCCCCTTTCCCCCTTTCCCTTACTTTCTTGTAGGGCAAGATGGATTTCTATACCCCATTGCCTTATTTCCTGGTTACATGGAAAAACTATTTTTTAACCTTTGTTTTTAAAATCTTGAGTTCTAGATTCTCTCCTTTCTTCCCTCCTCACCCACCCCCATTGAGAAGACAAGCAATTCAACATAGGTTATACATGTGTAGTTATGCAAAACATTTCTACAGCCGTCATATGTGAAAGATTAACAACATTTCCCTCCTTCCTATTCCTGCCCCCTTTTTATTCTATTTTCTTCTTTGACCCTGTCCCTTTTCAAAAGTGTTTGCTTCTGACTACCCCCTCTCCCAGTTTGCCCTATCTTCTATCACCCGCCTCTTATCCCTTTGCGCCCTGCTTTCTTGTAGGAGAAGATACACAGTTGAGTTTATATGTTATTCCCTCCTTAAGCCAAATCCAGTGCGAGTAAAGTTCACTCATTCCCTTTCACCTCCCTGCTCTTCTCCTCCATTGTAATAGCTCTTTCCTGCCTCTTTTATGTGAGATAATTTACCCAATTCTATCTCTTTCTCCTTCTCCCAATATGTCCCTCTCTCACCTCTTAATTTTATTTTATAGATATCAACCCTTTATATTCGCCTCACCCTGTGCCCCATGTCTATGTATACATATATTCACATATACACACATATGTATACATATTATACATACGTACACACATCTGTGTCTATATCTGTATCTGTATCTATATCTATATCTATATCTATATCTATATCTATATCTACATCTATGTCTATATTCCCTTTAGCCTTCCTAATGCTAAGAAGAGTCTCCTGAGTTGATGCCAGCACCAGGTGAGGCACTGTACAGATGAGTATGGAATAACATGGGCCAGGCAAGCCAGTGAAAACTGAGCCAATTTTAGTCATCTGAGGGTCTAGTATATATAGTGAAAACAGCGGCAGAGTCATCATGCGTCTTTGAGAACTACTTTCTTGGGACACTTCCTGGTGCCCTAGTTCTCATCTGCCTCATACGTGAGTCTCTTGTTCTCTGTCTTAGTTATCATGGTACAAAGCTGGGCAGGATGTTCCGATATCTTCCCTTGAGCAGGATGAGGTTATCTCAATGTTTCTACTTAGTACTGAGATGTCCGGCAGACCTTGAACATCGTCCAGCTAAGATCCCAGAGCAGGGCAGAGCCCTGGACCCCAGACTATAAGGCACGTTCCGTTACGTAGCCACATCACTAGGCAGACCCAGAACTGTTTATACAGAACTATCTGAATCCTGGATCAGATGATTTTTGGTCCCCACATCTCCCCTTTTTTGTTTTTAGGCAGAGATAGTGATCCCAGATGGAGGGAAACAGATTCAAGGGAGATCTTGAGCTATATCTGCATCCCTTTGGGAGGCTTCTCAGAGCTGGCCCTCAACATCGCCCCCTCCCTGTTTTACAAGGAGCTCAAGGTGGTGGACATCTGTCCCTATCGACTTGGCCCATGATGTAGTAAATTTTGCAGCACAAGGAATAACAAAACATATTATAATGAACAATGCTACCCAAGAGAGTAGATGAAGTCCCAAGGCAGGTATGTTTTTGAATATGTTGGTCACATCCAATTTTTCTAAAATTTCTCAAGCTAGGATTTTGGGGTCAGCCCCAGGAAAGTGACTCTCAGCAATAGCATGAGTAATATTGGACAAGATAGATAGAGCAGTGGAAAAATTAGTGTTATGCCAGATACCTTCCAGATGATCTTTTACCTTATTCCATTCTACTATACTTGAATTATAAGGTGTAGGCATGACACAAATCATAGAGAAACGATAATCACACTTCAATGTAGCATGAAACTCAGTTTCTGTAAGCTTGTCTCACAAATTCTACTGTTTCTTTTAAAGCATCTGTTTTTTGCTGAAAGTTTCTATCCATTTTAACTCATTACCTAAATACAATATTAATTGTTCTACTACATTGATCTTATACAAAAGATTGCCAGCTATATTCTGTTATGTTGTAAAGGCTACAGAAATATTTTTGGTAATTCATTAACATATTGTGTGGTTTAGATTAATATTTTTCGATAATTCATTACCATATTGTGCAGTTTGAAATTTTTCTTATTAGAGAAATTGCAGACGCAGTGGTTGAAGTTATCAGTAATAGTAGACAAAATAATAATAGAGCAATGAGTCTAGTAACAAGAAGTCTGAGAAACCTTTCCCTCTCTTTTAAAGAGATCAGAAATTTTATGTAATGCATATCACCCTGATGTTTGATACTAATCATGAGTGAAATTAGTTGGAAAAAGCAAATAAAGGTTGCTCAACAATTACGACAATGATTCCCTACTATGTATACATTGAGTAAGAGTAAAATGAATGCAACTAATATTACATACATAGAGGAGTCATACATAGATAGGTGTATCCATAAGTACATTGGAGAAGGAGTCTGGTTGTAAGTGTACATTGGCAAATTGAGCAGTTTGTAATTCACTTAGTGAAAAAATAGAAGACACAGATGCTGATATCAAGAGAGAGACTATGGCAATTAGTCTCATGATTAAAGGTCCAGAACTTGCTTTTGTGCAGGTTCCCTTGAAGTCCGAAACCAAAAGAGTGTTTCTACAAACAGTACAATGATATCATAACCACTAATACTGTGTGTAATGGTATAAGTTAAAAAAGTAATGTTCCATGGGAAGGCAATATCATCTTGTGAAAAGGTCAGATGCTAAGCCGCTTCTTCTTGGGTTATTCTTCTGCAAGGACTCTCCCAATCCTCTGTCTGTGATTTCTCAGTTTTTGCATGTGGGCAGTGAGTTGTGGAATACGCTTGGACATGCTGTTCTGGCACCCTCACTGGTCATTCAGCAGCTTCTGGAAAAACATAAGCACAGCCTCTGCCCCAGAGCAGTAAATCCCCACATTACCTTCATTTTCGGGAGTACTTTTTTCAAATTGTTTTTCTGCTGGTGTACACTCATTTTTAGCAATGTTTAAAGCATTTGGGGTGTATATAGCATTAGCTAATTGCTTTTATGGCGTATTGGTCCAAGTCCCCCCTTATTTTTATTTTTGCAGATAGGTTTTAATATCTTTATTCTGTCTGTCAAGTATAACTTGACCAGGGGGATTATACGAGTTATATATGTAATTAATTTTATTTGAAAATGATCACAGAAAGATTGAAATAATTTGCTAGTGTACTCAGGGGCATTATCAGTTTTCACTTGTTTGGGAATGCTCATTGAAGCAGAAGAGTAACATATAGTTAATTACATTTTTTACTGCTTCCCCTGTATGAAGGGAAGCAAAAGTAAAAGAAAATGTATTTTTTGTAACATGTATTTGTGATAACTTACCAAAGAGAGGATAATGAGTTACATCCATTCCCTTTGGGTTAACGGCTGTTAGTGACCGTTTTTAATGATCTGTGTAGCTTGTTCCTGTGGAATTGTTTACATAGTGTATGTGCATTTTGATGAAAATAAGAGTAAAATAATGTAGCTGTATGCATATTTGGGGAAAAAAAGAGTTGGAAAAACTTGAACTTTTTGTTTAATAGTCACATTATTTTGATAAAGAGGTCCAGGAAGTGAAGAATGAGCTGTAATATGGGTTAAATAGATTGTGACCTCTGTCTTATGAAAGTCTGTAATTTCTGAAAAACATTAAAAAGATCTGTATTTTGTGTGTGTTTAGTGTAGTGGTATCAATATGTTGGCATATATACGCTGAATATTTGCTATCTGACATAATATTAAAGGGAGAAGAAGAAAAATCATTTAACAGTAATATAACATCTGAAAACTTTTGCATTTTGAGCAGAATAGTGAGTATTAATAACTTTACAATTATTAGAAGCAATATAATGGGCTACATTTCCAATTTTAAGATTTATAAATGATCACCAAACTTTTATGAAGAAAATTAGTTGAAAGCTTGTAACATGACAGCCCTGTTGTTTACTTAAAGCCAAAAGAAACTTTTAAAATTGAGATGTATTAAAACTAAGTTGGTGTAAAATTCCCTTAAGTAATATAAATTCCCAAAGTATTATTACCAATCTAAATTTCTGGTTAATTGCAGAATTCATATATATCACATAGCTTTTTAGTCAGAAAAGGTATAGTAATTATTTCTTTATATTGGCAACAACTAAGAACATGATCACAGTACTTTTAAAAGCTCTTAGTTTTAGAATCCCTTTGAATAATGGAAACATCTTAAGATGAGCCTTAAGTAGTTTGTATAAATTTCTGTATATGTTCTAATTCTTGGTGAAAAATAATATTAGATTTCCCAGTAAGCTAACACAAAAGAGTTTCATATCTTTTACTGAGTAACCTTTTAGCCCTAAAACTGCTAAACGTTAGAAGACTGCAATTCCTTTACCTCTTATCAGAGATGTTGCAGCTGCTGAGGTACTTCCTCTGCTGAGTCTATTTTTTAAGGTGTTATTTTCTTGCGTATTTTTCTATTTTAGTCTACTTTAGCAAGGTGTTGACTTGTTTTTCATTATTTTCTTGTATCACTTCATTTCTCTTTCCAGTTTCTCCTCTGTTTCTCTTCCTTGATTTTCAAAATCCTTTTTGTGCTTCACCATGGCCTCAGACCAGCTCATATTTTTCTTGGAGACTTTTAATGCAGGATTTTTGACTTTGTTTTCTTCTTCTGGTTCTGTTTTGATCTTTTTTGTCACCAAAGAAAGATTCTACACGATTTTTTTTCCTCTGTTTGCTCATTTTCCCAGCCAATTACTTGATATTTGACTTTTTTGCCTGGGTAGGACTCTGCTTCCAGAGTAGAGAATGCTGTGTCCCAAATTTCTAGGGTTTTTTTGCCATTGTCAGAGCTACTTCTAGGCATCTACTTCAGAACTCTGTGGAGTGTTCCCCCTCCACAGCCACCACAAGCTCTGCCATGTCAGCACTTCTCTTCACCCCAGGACTGCCACCCAATACTTTGACCCAGATCCAAGCAGGGCAAAGCAAGAGAGTCTTGCCTAAGCAACAATAAAAAGATTCCTGCAATTGCCCTCTGATCAGGCACTTCAACCCACCACCATCCATGGGCATGGAACTCCTGAAGCAGCCGCTACTACTGCTGTTGCCGCTGCAGTCACCTCTGTTCCCGCAGGAGCTGGGGCCAGACTGTTCTTTTTCCTAGGTCCAACAGAATTTCCCCACTCACATTTTACTTTTTCTTTGCCATTTATGGATTGAGAAGTCTGGAAACTGCCACAGCTGCCATTTATTCAGTCCCCCGAGGTCTGTTCCAGCCTGATCTGTGCTGGCGCAGCCTTTGTGGGACTTTACTCCATGCCCAGTCCTCTATGAAAGACCCTTCCTGTTGGCCTACCAGGCTGTCTTCAGGTGGAGATGTGTTTTACTCTGTTATTTTGTGGGTTCTGTAGTTCTCAACTTTCTTTAGAATAATTTTTTACAGGTATTGGAGATGATTGTGGGATGAACTCAAGCAAGTTCCTACTTTTACTATGTCATCTTGACCCCCACCACTGAGAAATAAACTCTTGAAAAGAATAACAAAATCTTCCTTACATGCACTTACATTATTCATTTTTGTTAAGTCTTCTCAATAAAGAGTAGTGCAGAGTAGTGGCAAGACCATTGCTCATTGTCTCAGTTTTGTCACTCTAGTTTTGTGTTGTTGGCTAATTCATTGAAATTATAATATCCTCAATGTCCTTACTTAAAATAAATATATTTACATACTATTGAGTAGTTGGGTAGGAATCATTTGTATTCTTGGGTTTCATTTTCATCATTTGTAAAATGATGGTATTGGACTAGATGACTATTGACATTTCTTCTAGCTCCAAATTTATAATCCTATGTTATATAATAGAGCATTTAAGAAATGAGTTATTGTTCTTCATTCTACCTCTTCAGGTCTCTCAGTTGTCCATGTTTGATGTTTTAGGGCTTATATTTTCTAAGAATTTTACTTTAATTTCCTTTACCTAACCTACTCTTAGGTTGTTTTACCAACATTCTGTGCTTGTTCAATGAATTGAGTATACTTTTTAAGAGTGGCAACGTGGTGCAATCTAAATGCTATTGGCTCTGTAGTCAGAGGTCTTATGTCCTGGACTCATTTCTGGTGTCTACTTCTGCGTGACCTTTGAGAGCATAAAACCCAGGGTCTCGGTAATCTCATATTATAAATAAAGAAGTTGAACTTTGTAGCCCCAGAAGTCATTTCTATCTCTAAATTTGTGGTTCTATGATATTTGAACATTATTCCATTTACTATACTTTTGTATAATCATCTGACTGATGAGCATTTGCTGTACAAAACCACCTTAAACTCACTGCATTCAAAATGGATAGTATGATTATTTTCTCCAAATTTGTCCCTCCTGTTAACTTTTCTTTTTCCATTGAAGGCACAAGTAGCCTCTTAGTCACCCATATTCCTTGGAGTCATTCTGGACTCATCCTTCCTCCCCCCAAACCCCCAGTATCTAATTAGTAGTCAAGTCTTGTTGATTCAACCTGTTCAGTGTTTTTGGTATTCTTCTTTCCTTTTGTAGTTTTTCCTTAGTCTTTCATCAAATCTTGTCTGAATTGCTGTCCTAGCTTTCTAATTGTTTCCCTTATTTGTAATTCCACCCATCTCCAATACCTCCCTTGCTTGACTACGAAATCATATTTACCACTTGTTCCCAAATCTTCCTTGTCTATCTGTTTTTTTTGGGGGGGGGTTGATTAAAACTGCATTGCTTGACATTTAATGCTCCCCATAGTGTGTCACTTAGATAACTTTATAGCATTATTTTTATGCTGTTCCCCATAATTAATTCTCCATTCTATCCAAGTTATATCATTAAACGTGTCCCAAATTTGTCATTCCATCTTCTGCTTCTGTTATTGCATAAGATGATACTTGCACCTGCAGTATATTCCTTGCTCATCTGGGCCTCTCATAACTCTTTCTTCAAGGTTTGAGTCAGGTACCATATCTGCCATGAAGCCGTGTCTGCTTCCCCCAGTTGTTAATGTTCTTTACCATTTCGTTATATCTTCTAGTAGGATGTCAGGTCTTTGAGAACAGAGACTTTTCCTCTTTTAATTTTGTATTCTCTGACCTTAATATATTCTCTTGCTTTATAAATGTTTGGTGTGCTGTTTATGTTCAGTTTGCTGCCCCTCCACAAATAAACCAAAACCCAACCCAGAGAACAACACAAAAACAAAAAACAGTAAACCACCGATGTGACGATAGTCCCGTAATAATGACAGTAACGTTCCTGTTTTTCTCCAGGAGGACAGCAAACAAGCGCAGTTCCTGGCGTTGGCTGTAGTATACTTTATCTCTGTCCTCATGGTGTCCAAATACAGAGACATTCTGGAACCGCAGAATGAAATGCGCCAGTCTCAATGTGATGACTCTTTGAAAGAATGTGGCAATGAAGGTGGTGATATAACATCAACTGGTAAGGTTTTATATACTCTTCTTTGGCACTGAAAATGCAATAAAAATTGGTTGTACATTCAAGATAGTAATACTAATCTTTCTTGAATTGGAGTCTTGAATGAGAGTGAATATTTAATCATGACTACTGTAATGTGATTTGATGTGTGTGAAAACTGGTTTAATGGCTATTGGAAATGCATTTGTGGTTTTATAGAGTTGTGCTTATTTTTTTTTAGCAGTTTAATTTCTTTCTGACAGTAATTTTTAAAGTCATCTAATATGTATTATATAAGCCGTCAATTGATATGCTTTCTAAGAGTACTCCACATAGTCCATAGATTTCATATATCATTTAATGGCAATTAGTAGCAAATTTTCTTTGAAGCGACATTCAGTTTTCATTTTTCTTTGCTTTTGTCTTTGGAATTAGATTTAGAATCCACAACAGCAGCCAGCAGTCCATTACCCCAGTCAACAGTGGAAGACTCTGCAAGTGTGGCATCTGTTCAAAGAAGGAATTCTGATAGTGGGGAAGAATCAACTTCAGCCATAGGAAGTAACGTAACTGTACCCATTCATACAGGGCCTCCGTGTGTTAGTGCAGGTCCTGATGCCATCAGTGAAGTGCTGTGCACACTCTCTTTAGAAGTGAATAAATCTCAGGATGCCAGAAATGATGGAGCCAGTGAATCAGATACCAAGACTGTACCCCCTGTGCCAGCTGCAAAAAATGTTAATGTGAAAGATATTCTTAGAAGCTTGGTTAACATGCCAGCAGATGGAGTCACTGTGGATCCTGCCTTTCTTCCACCAGCTTGCCTTGGCACTCTTAGTGATCTTTCTGCCGAGCAACCTGTGCAGTTCCGATCCTTTGACAGGTACTGTAAACTGTTATTTTCCTCCAATTTTGTTTGCCTTTCTCAGCATGAAAGAGAACTAAAGAAAATATAGGATGAGTTTAGAGATAAGCATATGCATAGGTTTTATAGAGTCTGTGGCTTTCATATATGGAAGCAGGATAGGACTTGAAAACATAAAGGTTTTTAGGGCACTAACCCCATGAATCTTACTATGCATTACTATGCCTAAAACAAATGTCTTTCTGCCCTAAAATATCCTTTCCAAAAATGTCCCAACATTTTTATTTTTTTTTGACTGCCTGAAATTCCACATATTGGAAATTTCTTTTAATGAAGTTTTAAAACTGAAAAATATCTCTTCAATGGCTAATGGTCTATATGCCATTTCACCTTTATGTCTTAATCAGATTATTTTATTCCTAATGCCTAACTTTAAATATTTGCAGTCAGAAAATGGGTGATTTGGTTGGGTCAAGGAGTGAAAGTATGGGGAAAAGTGATTTTTGTGGAGTATAGAACAAATTGAGGTGCTAAATCATGAGGATGCTGGGGTTACCTTGGGATGAAAAGGATAAGAGGCCTTGAGAGAGAAGTATAAAATGGAGTTTAGAGTGTATCCAAGACAAACTTTATCCGTTAAAAACAAACTTTATCCATTTAAAAACTTTGCCTAGAAATGTTTTTGTACTAAAGAAGATTAAAAAAAACTCTTTCCCCCCAATTCCTCTTCTTCTTCCTCCTCCTCTTTTTCTTCCTTTTTCCTTCTTCCTTATTCTCTTTTTCTTCCTTCTTTTTTTTCTGTCTTCCTCCTTTTTCCTTCCCCTCTGCCTTTAAGTTTGGGATTTTAGTTTAGCATGATTAGGACTGTTCTTCCATGAAATCTGCATCGTTTTCAGTGATAGTCTTTTGTGGGATAATCTGAGAATCAAACTACTGTTTATGACATTTACCATGGTAAAATACATTCTGAGTGCTTCACTTAGTTTACAAAAGTAGCTTTTGAAATAGTCTTTCGTATGTTGGAGATTATCTGTGATTATGATTCATGCAAGATATAACTAAATTAACCCAGTTTTTAAAAACAAATATGCTGGAACTTCTTTATTAAAAGCACAGTTTTTTCTTCAGATTAGTTATTGTTGGTTTCAGTTTATTCCAATAATGCTGCAACAACAACAAAAAATATTTTTAAGATTCCATTGCATGTAGAAATTATACTTGGATCTTGGGGAGGTACAACATTTGGGTAACATTTCATCTCTGCCTTTAAAGTTAAAACTTTTTCCTTTCTTTTCACATTTTCCCCTGCCTGCCCTTATTCCACCCTCCTAGCTGAACACCTCACCTCATATTTTACTGGGAAAATCTAAGCTGTTTGTAGGAAATAAATCCAATACTCTCTTCCTCTTATCAGTCAGTAAGTATTATTAAGCACTTAATATTTGCCAGATGCTGCTTTAAGTATTGGGGATACAAAGAAAAGCAAAAACAATTCCTACCCTTTAGGGAGCTTACATTGTTTTTTTGCCTTTTTTTTTTGGAGGGGGGAGGGCAGGGCAATTGGCGTTAAGTGACTTGCCCAAGATCACATGGCTAGTAAGTGTTAAATGTCTGAGCCCTGATTTGAACTCGGGTCTTCCTGACTCCAGGGCTGGTGCTCTATTCACTGCGCCAACTAGCCGCCCCAGAGCTTCCATTTTTAAAAGTGGAGAAAATATATCTAAATCGGTTTGTTCATAACTGAGATTGTGAACCTGAGTAATTGGTAAGAAGATGGTTTCTTTAGCAGTAATAGGAAAGTGTAGAAGAGGGGCAGATTTTTGGGAAAAATATAATGGTGTTTGTTCGCGACTCATTGAGATGCTTATAGGACATTTAGTTTTTAATATAAAACTGGTGGTTTGTGATGCAGGATTTATACTCAAGAGAGAGATTTAGGCTTGACAGATACAACTGAGAATTAACTGCATAGAAATAATTGAACCCGTGGGAGCTGAAGAAATAATCAGGTAAGAGAATATAGAGAAAAAAGATAAGTCCAGTACAGAGCCTTGGTAGAAGCTCAATTTTAGTTACCACACTGTGGATGAAGCTCCAATATAGAGACTGAGAAGGAGTGGTCAGACAGGTAGATAGAGAGAGAAAGCAGAGAAAAGACTCATGAAAGCCTAAAGATGAAGATTATTCATGATAAGAAGCTGCTTAACAGTGTAAAATGCTGCAGAAAGGTAGAGAACGGTGAGCATAGGAAAGAGGCTATTGAATTTGGCAATTTGGAGATATTTGGTAATGTAAAGCAGTTTCAGTTAAGTGATGAATTTTGGATCGATTTTTAAAAGTGTTGACAAAGGAGTGAGAGGAGAGGAAGTGAAAGTATGCTTGGAGAGATAGATAGAGACTGAGTTAAGAGAGATAGTTTCTCCAACGGAGAACCTAAAATGGGATGGAATCAAGAGTACCTGTAGATTTGTAGAAGGACTGACCTTGGTAAGTAGGATGTCTTCAAAGAAGTGAGTGAAGGAGTGCATCGTGGGATACAATGTCAGCTGGATATGAGATGAAGAGAGAAAAAGAGGGAACTCTTGGTAAACGGACTCACGTTTTTGGGTAATGTTTTAGACAAATTCCTGAGCAGAAAGAGTAGGGGCAGGGAATTTATGGGATTCTTAAAGAGGGAAATAAGGTTTGGAACAACTCCTTTGCGAGTAGGATGAGGAGTCTTATAGAGTGGAATTGTAGGATTGCGCTTCTGCAGTGAGAACCCTGTCTGGCATATAGCTTACTCTTCCTTCTCCTATTCCTTTTCATCCTTTTTCTTCTCCTGCATAAATTTGAAGTGAGTCCCACTCAGCATGCTTTCACAGTTTATTCAAAGTCTCCTTAGCACTTGGAGTAGGGGATTCTGTGATGGGGGATTTGGCGAGTCATGATTGGTGATAGAAAAAGGGAATAAAATATTCAAGCCTATAAGATAATGTAAAATTGCACTGGTTTACTAAAGTGTGTGTCAAATTGGAAAGGGAGGAGAATGTAAAGAAAGCAGGGAATCCCAGAGAATCAAGTAAAAAACTTGTTGAGAAAGTAAATAAATTTAACAAAGTTACAGGATATAAAATAAACACACATAAATCCTCAGCATTCCTATATATTTCCATCGAAGTCCAACAGCAAGAGATAGTAAGAGAAACCCCATTTAAAGTTACTGTAGACATTATAAAATATTTGGGAATCTACCTGTCAAAACAAACCCAGTATCTTTATGCACACAACCACAAAATACTTTTCACACAAAATCAGATCTAACTAATTGGAAAAACGTCAATTGCATGTGGCTGGGTCAAGCTAATATAATAAAAATGACAATTTTACCTAAATTAAGTTACATATTTAGTGCCATACCAATCAATCTACCAAAAAGTTACTTTATAGAAGTAGAAAAAATACTGACAAAAGTTATTTGGAACACAAAAAGTCCAGAATATCAAGGCAATTAATGAAATGCTAGGGAAGGTGGCCTAGCCGTACCATATTTTAATCTGTATTATAAAGCAGCGGTCATCAAAACTGCTTGGTACTGGCTAAGAAATAAAGTAGTGGATCAGTGGAATAGATAGGGTACAAAAGACTTAATAGTCAATGATTATAGTAACATACTGTTTGATAAGCCCAAAAACCCCAGTTTCTGGGATAAGAACTCACTATTTGACAAAAACTGCTGGGAAAGTTGGAATATGGTATGGCAGAAACTGGGCATAGACCATCATCTAATGCCATACACCAGAGTCAAGTCTAAATAGGTGTACAATCTGGGTATAAAAGCTGATACTGTAAGTAATCTGTCAGATTTATGGAGTAGGGAAGACTTTATGACCAGAGAAGAGTTGGAGAACATTTTAAAATGCAAAATGGATAATCTTGATTACATTAAATTGAAAAGTTTCTGTACAAAGAAAGCCAATGTAACCAAGATTAAGAGGGAAGTGGGAAATTGAGAAAGAATGTTTATGACCAGTGGCTCTGATAAAGGCCTCATTTCTAAAATATACAGGGAATTAAGTAAAATCTATAAGAATACAAGTCATTCCTCAATTGATAAATGGTCAAAGGATATGAACAGGCCATTTTCAGAGGTAGAAATGAAAGATATCTATAAGCATATGAAAAAATGCTCTAAATCACTATTAATTCAAGAAATGCAAATCAAAACAA